>PVLD010009724.1:0-74908 GCA_004027595.1 Dinomys branickii | reverse complement strand
CTTTCACGCTCATAAGCTGCCATGCTGTCTTCCAGTTCTGAAATTCTATCTTCGGTTTCATTTAAACGGTTTTTCATGCTTTCAGCGTTAGTTTTCAAATCCTGGCATTCTCTTTGGACCTGTTTCATTATTGGTAATTCATTCCTGAATTGCTCTTGTAAGGTTTCTATCTGTTTCCTATTTTCTTCTAGACTTTTGTCTATTTCTCCTCCGTGTAGATGGAGCATTTCTTCCATCATTGTTTTCATCTCGTTTTTTATCTGAGAAATCATTGTGGGTATGTGGGTTATTTCCGCTTTAAGCTCTTTCATGGCCTGTTGGAGTTGTTTAATTTCGGATGCAATCGTTTCATATCTTGAAGTTATGAGGCTTCCTGGTTCCCCTGTATCTTCATCTTCAAAACTTGTTCTGGGTGGGGTTGAGTTTTGAGACTGCGTTTTGCTCCTCTGTTTTCCCATTTTTGGGTATCAGATTTAAAATGTGGAGCTATAAATTCCACAGGCAGTTCAGCAGGCGGGGGTCTGCTGCAAAGGCTGCTCCAATGATTCCTTCTCTTTGGGAGAATGTCCCTTAAGCTTTCTGCTGAGATTTGTTCTTCTTTCTTCCCTTTTTTGGGTATCAGATTCAAAATATTGAGTAGTAGATTCCCCAGGCAGTTCAGCAGGCAAAGGTCTGCTGCAGAGGATGCTCCAATGACTTTTCTTTGGGGGAATGTCCCTTAAGCTTTCTGCTGAGAGTTCTGCTTAAAAGGCTGTACAGATGTTGGTTAGCTATTCCCTGTCTAGAGACCTGGGTGAGGTGTGTAAGACTGCTCCCCCGCCCTCCCAGGGTTCCCTGCAGGTATAGGGATGGATCTCCTCCCCCACTCTGGTCGCGAGCGCAGATAGCTCACCCGTTTTCGGAGTCCCTGCAGGCAGGAAGGTTCCAAGGTGCCAGTTTTTTGTGCTAGGCTCGCGATCCGCCGCTCGCAGCCACTTGTTTCCTCGCGCTCTCCGGGTCTGGGGGAGGGAGCGGGATGCTCCGCTCCTATGCTGCTCGCGCCGCCCTGGCCACGGACCGCCGGCTGCCGAGGGTCTAGGCTGCGCAACCTGCCCGATGCGTGCGAAATGTGGGACTGCCGGGCGTTCCCGCTGCTAATACGCCGATCTCTGTCGGGAGTCGCTGGAAAGCTGCGCCGGCTCGGGAGGCGGAAGGGACTGAGCTGGCGTTGCCCCCAGGGCGGTCGGTCCCAGCCAAGCTCCCTATCCGCGCGGAGCGTCTCCGGCTCCCAGCGTCTGGGGCTTTCTCGCGTCTCGCCACGGCAGTTTGGGCCGCCCTACCGCATCTCCCCAAGCAGCTCAGAGAAACACGTTCAGTTTGAACTTCCCAGCCGAGGTCTCGGCATTCACGCTCGCCAAGTCTGTCTCGAGCTGGTGTTGTTTATCGAGGAGGATCGCTCCTTTGCTGCTCACCTGGTCGCCATCTTTTGCCGCTTCTCAAGAATCTCTTTTTTCCCCTAGAGTTTATGTAGTCATCCACCTGTAGAATAATGCTTGTATTATATACTGTTTTTTTTTTGGCGGTACAGGAATCAAACTCAGGACCTTGCTCTTATCAGGTAGGTGCTTATTCCATTGAGCTATATCCCCAGCCCCCCAAAACTATGTAATTTATATCAAATCACTCTGATACAACTACTGTGTAGTTTATATTTAGTAATATATACAGATGCTCCTTGACTTATGATCATTATGTACTGATGCATGTATAGCAGTTGAAAATATCATATGTAAAAAATGCATTTAATATTCTTCACCCATGAAATATTACATATTGAACTAGCCTCCCTTAGACATCCTCAGAGCATTTACATCAGCCTACAATTGCGTAAAATTCTCTAACAGAAAGCCTGTTTTATAATAAAGCATTGCATATCTCATATAATTTATTGGACACTGTACTGCAAGCGAAAAATAGAATGATATTATTATAAAGTTGAAAAATTGTAAATCAACCATTGTCTTAGTTTCTTTTCTCATTGCTGAGACAAAATACTCAACACCCAAAGTTAAAGGGAGAAAGGTTTATTTAGCTCATAGTTTGTAGAGGTTTCAGTCCATAATCGGCTGGTTCCAAGAGCAGGGTGGCACATGGCAGAGGGCAACAATTCATGACACTAGAAGACATCAACAAGAGCAAAGAGAAAAACAACTTTCTTTCTGCCCCCTTTATTTTATCCAGACTGCTGGGATTAGGGCAGTGCCCATCCGATCAGTGTACTGATCCAGCAATCCCCCAGCCTTAACCCCAGCACCTTAATACCAGCATTACACTATGGTCACACACTCTAGATTCAGCTGCCTGTGAAAAGCACCTGCCCCTGACCACATGAGGCTTTAGGGTGATAGCGAGATGCAAACCATTATACGTAGGAAGTAGAGACTGTATATAGCACAGTTAAAGGGGAAGAAGTTGGCAAGTCTATATGCAGTCAACCCAAGTATACAAAATTTATTTTTCAAAGCACAATTTTCTTCAAGTCACTCAAGATTAGAATTTTATAGAATAAAACTTCCTGTTGTGTTTTTCAAGCATCTAGGCACCAACGGGCAAAGTCAGGAGGGCTGACATTAGTCTCACTGGCGAGTTGCCCCTTTCTCCTCCTGAACTGAGTTCAAGGATTTAGCGCTCTTGCAGATGTATGGGGCTGGGATAGTTAACTGACTTGTGTAAATTCGAGTAAGAAACGCCCCAATAAATAGGCTCTGCATAGTGCTGGGTGTAGAAGACCCACCTAGGGAGGATTGCCAGAATGATATAAAAGGGAAACGAAGAAGGCAGGAATGCTTCTGTTCCTTCAGAGGAGCGCCAGTCTGCACCTTCTCCTTGGTCACGGTCTCTGACACAGACCCTTCGGCCCTCCTTTGGCCTCCTGATACGGACTCAAACAAGAGACTGGGGTGGGCTCCAGGCCTGGGCCCTTTGGCGCTAGACAGACCTTTTGTATTCTTCCACTCCTGACTCCATGGGCAGCCGCAGTGAGCCAATTTTGTAAATTTTTCTTGTGTCTTGCATTAAATCTGTTTCTCTAGTAAGCACTGACTGATAACAGGAGATGAGGCAGTGGTTTTCGACAATGAAATATGATCAGTGATCTACTTCCTTTTCAAGTTAAGGCTGTGAAAAGTTCATGGGTATCTTCACTGTCTACCTCTGTCACAGAGGAAAGCTCGGTGTTCTACGCAGCTACAAGCTGCTGAAACTTCCGTCAGTCTGCTTTCTGGAGAGAGTGCAACAGGCAAAGCCAGAGGCATGAGCAAGTAGTAAACTTGTGTTATGTTAAAACATGCAGGTTTTGGAGGTGTTTATTACTGTAGACCATAACATAAACTTTCCTGATCAGTATGTGAGGGAAGGTCCATAGTGCTCTGGGTGCCGAGTTTTTCAGTGAGAAAATAGATAAAGGAAGTTCCTTTAGTTTGTCAGTGGTGTCCTTCATATTAAAGATGTTAATCCTGAGGTCCAGCTTTTTAATCACATTTAATGCAGATACCCCATAAATTTTCTACATTTCCACTAACTCTCCTGTGAATCTTTTAAAAGTATTATATTTAACTTTTATCTGTGAATTATGAAACTCCAGCCCTCCTTTGAATTGAACTACCATGAACAGCAGGTAGATGCTTCTGCAACTGCTTTCTCTAGAAAGCAGAGTTAAGAGGGAGAAGCAAAGCATTCAGGATTATTTGGATTTTTTTTTTCTCTATGGCCAAGGAAAAGCCTAACCTGGAAGGACCTGTCAGAATTGTCATTTATTTCAAGCTACAGATAGTAGGCAAAAGTTTTCAAGCCACTGATGAAGAACGGCTCCCTCGTGTTTACTCTGATGGATGTTAGGTAGTGTATAGATGTTCTCTTCAGGATTCTAATGCCTGTCCTCTTTCCGCTTCTCCAAGGCTCTGTCAAAACACCAACTCAATCCTAGTTCCTCAGGAAACCTTCCCTGAGCACAGTCAGCAGCAGCTGATATTTTTGTTTTCCAAATTCCTATCATTTATTTGGAATTGCTTACAGATTTTGAAAGATTTCAAGAGCTGGGAAGCACCTTAGAATCAGTGAAAATCATCTTATTTTGGAACTGAAGAAAATAAAAGTTCAGAGGAGTTATGTAATCTACTCTAGTCACAGTTACTGGAGGCTATAAAGTCTTTTGTCCAATCCCTAGCGCGGTCTCTCTCTGTTTTAAATCACAAGCGCCTTCCCATTTGTCATGTATCGGTAGTTATTTTTTCAAGAGTGTATGACATCTCTGCAACGGTACATTTTAAAGTTAGGGAACTCTCACTTCTTTGTTACTTTATTAGCTCACATTGTATACGCATTAAATACTGAGTAATTACTTTTAGGGTAATTGGTTGTGTTCTCGGTCATGACTGCATCTATTTAAGCTATTCTGGTATTAGACAATATAGCTGTGGCTGGGCGTGGGGGCGCACGCCTGTAATCCCAACACTCAGGACGCTGAGGCAGGAGGATCACCAGGAGTTCAAGGCCGGCCTGAACTACACAGCGAGACCCTACCACAAAAACACAAAACAGCCGTGCAAAGGGGCCAGTTAAGTAGAAATAAAACAGTGAGAGCTGATGGGAGCAATCGGAATGCTACAGAGGTCCAACAATACACTTTCAGAGTTGAAAGTCATTTTCTTTGGAAGACTCAGATCTTGCAGGTTTAGGCAGCGAGGATGAAGTGTGCGCGTGTGTGAGACCCGGCCCCCCACCAGTGCTCAAGTTCAGGTAAAGTTCTGGAGGGAAAGCCTAACGGGGTTACTGCCGGCTGGGATGGGTGCAAGAGGACTAAGTCTCGACGCGGAAGCCTGAGCCTGCAGCCCAGCATGGGGCCGGGGCAGGGACTGGGGGTCTGCAGAGGTCAAAACGCCCATAGCGCGGGCCGCCGCGGTTCTCCGCGCGGACGTGGCCCGGGGCTGCGCCGGGCCGCGGGGGCCTGGGCGGGGCGGGGCGCGCGCGCGGGGCGGGGCCGGGCGGGCGGGGCGGCGCGGCTCTCGGGCCAGCACGCGGCGGCGACCCCTCCCCTCGCGCCGCGGGCCTCCCCGCGCCGTGCACGTCCGCGTCCCGCGCCTCCGCCTCCTCCTCGCTCCTTCCCGCCCTCCCCGCGGCGCCGGCCGAGCCGGCTTCCCTTCAGTCTCTCATGAATATTGAGCGGCCCCTGTTGTATTTCCCGAGCTCCATTGCGGAAGCCGAGGCTCGCCATATTGTGCGGCGGCGCCGGGGGCCGCGGCGGCTGATCCCTGAGTCTCGCTCCGGCCGCGGCCAGCGGAGCCCCGGGCTGGGGCGGGAGCCGGTGAGTGGGGCTGCGGGCTGGCGAAGGGCGCGGGAGCGCGGGGGAGACGCGCGTCGCCGGTGGGTCGGGCACCTGACGGCCGTGCCCGGGTGCGTGTGTGTGTGTGTGTGTGTGTGTGTGTGTGTGTGTGTCCGTCCGCGGGGGCGTGAGGGGAGATGGCGCCGCGGCCCGAGCGCACTCGGGGCGGGGATGGCGGGGAGGCGGCCTCATTGTTCGCGATTCTTCGGGGCCATCGGGAGGGGACGAGCTCGCGGTGGGGCCTCGGCGGCGCGGGGTCCAGACCCCGTCCTCCGCCGCCCTCCCTCTGCCGGGCGGGGGCGCGGCCTCCCCGCTGCCCCTGAGCGGGCGGGGCGCGCGGGCGGAATGCGGCCGCTCCCGCTGCGGCCCGGGGCGCGCGCCGTGGGGGTGGGGCGGGGCGCCTGGCGCCCGCCTGCGCCTCCCCCGCGGGCTGGCGTCGGGGCGGGCCGCGGGGACATCCCGCCGGCTTCGCGCGTGCTTGGGAGTGCCGCCCCTGCCCGGGGGTGTCTGTTGCCGCTTTTCCAGATCCTGGAGCTAATCCTGGAGCCGCGCTGGGGGAGGGGGTGCTCGGTTTGTTTCTGCTGGCAGCTTCGGGTTTTGAACCCTTCGGTTAATATACTGAGGTCTTGGGTGCGCGGTGTCGCCAGGGAGCCCTAGTTCTGCATGTTAGGATCGTTTTCCTCCTAGCGAATCCGTCTTCCTTCTCCCAGAGACGCTGTTAGTAAAACTGATCTTTCAAACTTTGGGGTTTATTCGATTATTTGCCCACCAGTGACTAATTTAAGACTGGTTTCTTTGACGGCCCTTTGCGTATCTTGTGCCGTGCTTTCAAAACTTTCAGAGAATATGTGCGTTTACGCTGTAAAACGGTTTGGAAATGTCAGGTTTCTTTGAGGTGTATGAAGAAATTTGTTGGCTTTGAAAAGGATAGATACATGGTCTTTAGAAATAGTGCTTTTTTTTCTTTCGAAAATTAGACTTAGCATTTTATTTACAACGAAAATGTGGTTTGCATTACACAATTTCTTTGCATTTCCAGTGATCGATTAGAATACCTAACATAATTGGTAGGCGTCTGCTTTGAATTTTAATAATTTAGATTGCTGTTAGAGCTAGATATTTAAAGTGAAATTTGGTCCTTTGATTTATAAAGAATTTAAATGGAAGCGATGTGGCTCCTGGATATTTTTCCTTTGAGATTTCTACTTGTCACAATCAACAGGTCTCCTACAATCTTGATTGTACATTTGATCTGCTTTGTAGTGAAATAATGGGTAGTTATATGAGACTCCCTTTTTCCAGGGGTAGCACGGTAAATGTAGCCGCTAACTTCTTGCTAAAGGCTTTAGTTATTTCCGTCTGGTACCCTTGAGAATCTATGTTTGAGATCAATTATTATTTTTTTTGAGATCAATTATAGATGAAGAGTAATACGGAGAATTTAAGAAGGAAAATTGCACAAGTCAGGCTAGTTCATTTGAGTTTTTTGAAAAGTAAGCTAATCCTTCTCAAGTGTGTTGCACAAAAATTTTCAAGTTAGAGTCATTAACATAATGTGGACAATGCAGGCATTAAAATATTGGGAATTTTGAGTTTTTAACCACTGTATGGGGTCCTCAGAAATGTAGTTTCCCGGTTTGAGCTGGTCAGCATATATATTTGGAATTTCATTTGTTTATTGCGGACCTTAAGTTTGTGGTGTCAAGTCTATCGCTTTAATCTGATTTGCTCATAATTTGTGTTTATATTATGCAGTCTTTGGGATAAAGCTGATACATGCTTAGTGAATAATATATAACCAGATGTTTCAGTGACAGTTCAATTTCTATGTTATCAAAGAAGCATAATTCCTTCCAGGAAATGAGTTAACATTAAAATGCTCTTTATTAAAATTATGACAGTGTTTCTAGTGTGACTAAAATTACTTCATAATTTTGAAATTATTTATTGAATTCTGAAGAAGCTAAAATGTGTCATTACAGTTTACAATTTTTGTTGTTTTCTTTATTGAGATAGGGTCTTAGTATGGAGTCCAGGCAGGAACTCACTGTGTAGCTCATCCTCCTGCCTCAACCTCCAGCTTATCCTCAACCTCCGTAGTGATGGGGTTAAGGTATATCCCACCATGCCCAGCTGTAGTTAGCAGTTTTTAAAAAAGAACAAATATTTGTGAGGTTATATACACTCTGCGCACATACAAATCTAAACTTGATTCTTGTGTGTGTGTGTGTGTGTGTGTGTGTGTGTGTGTTATTGGAGATTGAAACCACAACCTTCGCACTTAGCTACCCACCCTTCCCCGTCTTTAAGATAGGATCTTGCTAGATTTCCCGAACTAGGCTTAAATATGTGATCCTTCTGCCTCAACCTCCCAAAGTAGTGAGATCGTAGGCGTGTGCAATCGTGCTGGGCTCTACAACTGATCCTAGTGTTGTTTATTACATATGATACTGTCATCAGATACCGTTGCTTATTTCTTGATTTCATTCTCTGTCATGTTAGCTGTCGTACTAATCTTTAGTGACTATCTTTGTTTAATAAAGAACAGGTATAGTTTTGGGCACAAAAGCACAGTAGCACCCAGCCCATTTCCCGAAGGCCTCGGAGTCTTGTCTCCTCCCCTTCTAGCTGCTGCACTTTCTCCCTAATGTGTCTGCTGGGTTTTTGGGTATTTCTTGCTGTGGGAATTACAGATTGGTTGTTACTACATAGATGATCTGACTGTGGTATGGAACATTTGACATTTAGGAATTATCTTTGTCGTAGGCAGGAGCTAGGTGATATGTCTCTAACTGTAGGTACCATGAGGGTAGGTGGCCCCATTTATTCATTCTTAGGCTATGTGGAGGAACTCCATCACATCTGGACTCTCTTTTGCCTTATGGGTATTTGGCAATTAAAATGGATTAGTACTACTGGTACATCTTGTTAGATGCTCAGCAGCTATATATGTTATTAAAAATACTGTGAAAGATTCTTGTTGCTTAAAATTTGCTCCCCCCCCTATTGAACCCAGGGCCTTTACACTGAGCTATATCCCCAATGCTTTTTTTTGAGACAAGGTCTCACTGTGCAGTTCAGGGTGTCCTTGAACCCACTATGTAGCCCAAGGTGGCTTTGAACTCCCAGCAATGCTCCTGCCTCAGGCTCCTGAGTGCGGGGATTACAGGTGTGCACCACATGCCTGGCCTTTTTTAAAGATTTTATTTTTTAGGCTGGGCTTTATATTCTTTTTTTTTTTTTTTTTTTCCTTGGGTACCGGGAATGAACTCAGGACCTTGTGCTGGTCAGCAGGCACTTACTCCACTGAGTTATATCCTCAGCCAATGGGCTTGAATTGTATTCTCCTATCTTGGCTTCCCAGAGTGCTAGGATTACAGATGTTCCTTGTGCCACCATGCCTGGCTTTACCATTTCGAGAGTGATTTAGCATGTTTCGCTACTTTCCATGTCTGCTATTTGTTAGTTTTGAAAATAGGTATCTCTGCTAAGTATAGTAGTGACGAATTATTTTAAAAATAGAGTACAGATGATATTGTCTAATGAAGACATACTGTTAAGTAACATGCAAGCCAAATGAAAGAAGCCTAAGCATTTGTGTTACATTTTCAACTAATGTATTGTTTTATGGGCTAGTATTGCTTTATGGGCTGTCCTGGGAGCCTGCCTTCCTCTCCCTCTCCCCTGCTTTGAGATAGGGTTTCACTATGCCATTTAGGCTGGCCTTGAATTCATTTCCCGCTGGCCTGGAAACTGGAGCAATCCTCCTACCTCAGCCTCCCACAGATGCCTGCTTGGTGTATTTGTTTTTTTGAGACATAGTCTTGAACCTATGTAGTCTAGGCTGGCCTTGAACTCACTGTAGGCCAAGCTGACTTCTAACTCATGGCATTCCTCCTGCCTCAGCCTCCTAAGTGATGGGATTACTGGTGCGTACCACCACACGTGGCTTTTTATCTATTTAACAGGAGCTATACTTTATAAAGAAATTACATTAAAAATCAGTGTGTAAAATAGAAGTCATACTGTGAGAAATTATGCTTGAGGCTAGGGTTGTAATTCACTGGGAGAGCTTGTGCTGCGGCCTGGATTTCAATCCTTAGCCCTGTATCCACCCAATCAAAAAAAATAATGCTTGAAAATATTTTAGGAAGGCAGAACAGCATACCAGCAGCTTAGCCTTAGTGTTGGAACAGAATGCTGTTTTTTTTAACCTTAAGTACTAGGTAGGGGTCATATCAATATAACAGCAAAAAAGTCTTCTAAGTACTGGAATCACATTCAGCATGGTCTCACCCTAACACTGTGAAAGGCACGTGGGGATTGAGAACACTGGGAAATAGGAGATGAACTCTACCATCTCATGTTATCCTAGAATATGTGCTGTAGTAAAAGGTGGACGGATATGCTTGGACTAGGCTGCACTATTTAAAGTATTTCTCATTTTCTTTTGTTTTTTTTCCTTTCCTAATCTGGATAGTGTAAATACAAAACTTAAGTGGCTTTTGTGTTTCAATATAGTAGAAGGCTGGGGATATAGCTCAGTGGCACAGCTCTTGCCTGACAGATGCAAGGTCCTGAGTTTGATTCCCGGTACCCTCCCCCCCCAAAAAAATCTATTTTTTAAATTAAATTAAATTTGATTGATTGATTGATTGTGGTACCAGGGATTGAATTTATTAGGACCTTGTGCTGGCCAGGCAGGCGCTTATGCCACTGAGCTATATCCCCAGCCCCAAAAAACAATCTAACAGTCACATTTAGACTTTCATGTTAACCTTTATCAAGTGGACTTTATGTGTAAAATAACCCCAGATTTTGTTTCTCACTTAGAAAGCAACCAGCTCCTACCTCAGTAGGAGCCAATATATCAGAGCAGTTGTGGGTCATTGTGTTCAGTAAGGTATTAGGGTTGGTAGAGAAAACAGGAAACCTTTCCGTAATCAGAACTCAGTAACTCAGAAAACAAGTTGTAAGACCTTTGAGGAGGTCAGCAGTGTTTAGCTGTTAGTACAAATGAAAGCTTGTGATACCATAATGGCTGGTTCTGTGAACACCAAAAGAAGCTGGAGATTAGGACCAGGGCTGCAGTTACTACTGACAGGAACTGGAAGAAAGTCCCATCTTCCTATTTTGAAGTCTTTACTTGCTACCCCTATTGGCAAATCTAACAGTGACCCTACAGGCACAGGAGTCAGTAATAAAGAGTTGCTTAGGCTCAAGCCCAGCACCATAGAGCAAGGTCTAGAAGGCTATTTTAGAGTTGCGAGGCAGTGAATAAATGATTTGCACAAATGCAAGAATTTAAATAGGGAACTCTGTCCTTACCTTGCCTTCAAAAAATATTTATTTTGTTCTGTGTGCCAGATTCTTGCTAGAGATTAGCAATAGAAAATGCATCAAATAACATCTTTGTCCTTGAAGAATTGTCTAAATGAGCATGACAAATAAACTATTGTACAGTCTGTTAAGTGCAATAACAGATGAGTGATGTCTTTTTGTAGCTTAAAGGACATAGCAACCAACTTGCTTATTCTCTGCCTATCTAAACTTAATTACCTGTATTTTAAATTTTATATCATGACCAAATCCAGTGTTTTTTTTTTTTTTGGCGGTGCTGGGGATCAAACTCAGGACCCTGCGCTTGCTAGGCAGGCGCTTATTCTACTGAGCTATATCCCCAGCCCCCGGTGTTACTATTTTTGGCTGCTAAGTTACTCCCAGTATCTGTAAAAGCTATTTCTTTGAGATGTCTGTTTTTTCACATAATCAGTCATTATCAAGCATTTCTCTGGGCTTTATTCTTCTAAATTATGTAGACCATTATGTTCTCTGCAGTTTTACTTTAGCCTATTACTATGTACTGTACATAAATGTTTGAGAAATCTGTTTTTGTAGTAGATAATGATTATAAAACACTGCAGACATTGTTTCCTACTTCCAAGGTCATTAGAAAATAGTTTGGGTAGTGATGTGAAAAACAAAAGGGTGAAATAATCAGTTCATTTAAATTGTATAACATCAGTAAATGATCTAAAATGAGGGACTTTGGATTTCTGATCTGTATTTCTGAGTCAGTAGTTTTGGCAAGAATTCCTTTTGGCTAAATAAAATCTCTCTTTTTTGGTTTTACTTAGTAATGTTATAAAATCTGTTATTTCTGAGGGAGAGAGACAAATCCCTGGTTTCATTTCCTAAAAATAAAACCATATTGTATACTTTCTTTTTTTACATTGGTCTTTTAAATTGTTCACTTTTTGTCTCCTTTATTCTTTGTCTTATCACTGCTATTAGCTGTTGTGAAATGTGCAGATCTGTAGTATTTCATTTTGACCTTGTTTTAGAAAAGTGTTTTGCTCGCTCCCCCCACCATGTGCATACAGTATTGATTTAATTTAAAACCAACTAATTATTCACTTTTAAAAAGATGTATGCCTCCACGCCGGTAATTGTATTAAGCCCTCACTATTGTATTAAGCCCTCACTATTTACTATACAGAGTCTAATTCAGTCTGGGATGGAGGTTTTGGAACCCAGCCAAATGTTTCATGGAAAGTTTTACTATATTACAGAAAGGGTAGTGTTATGTAGTAGGAGGTTCAGAATTGAAGGCGGGAGACTTCATCTTTAGGTCTGGTTCTATTACTAGCAAGATTCTTGACCTCGGTATATTCTTTCATATGTACATATTGTATATAACCTATGTTATGTAGTATAATATATATAGTATATACTGTATATATGAAATATTCATTGATCTTAGAGATGTTTTGTGAAGATATTAAAAAGTAACATAGGTAAAGGAGTTTTTTGTTTGTTTTTGTTTTTGAGACAGGGTCTCACTATTGCAGTTGAGGCCGACCTTGAGCTCACTTTGTAGCCCAGGCTGGTCTTGAACTTGCAACAATCCTCCTGCCTCAGCCTCCTGAGTGCTGGGATTACAGGCCTGTGTCACCATGCCGAGCTGGTAAAGGAGTTTTTATACACAGCAAAGCCCAAGAGGTTTATGTGAAGCTACCACTTGGGCCTGTGGGAGTAGAGAAAACATTTTGCTACTATTTTGGCTACAAATTGATACTGTTATTTTTTATTAGTTATTTTATATCAGTTTCAAAAAGTCTCTTAAAAATAATGCTTAGCAAGATTGAGAAATCCACTCCTTAATTTTAATGAACGTTTCTTTGTATCATTCATCTTAAAATATTTGGTTAGCCTATTTGTGAAGACAACCAGGGCTCTTTGAATTAGTAGAAAGATGCTTTTTATAGCTATGAAATTTTGTCCTCTAGTAACATTTCCTGAGGTGACTATAAAGTGGTGGAAATGTATTGCCTTAGTCACTTTCTTCCTCACTGGGACAAAACATCTGACAGCCACGACTAAGGGAGGAGAGGTTTAGTTTGGCTCACATTTTTAGTCCCTAGTTGGCAGCAGCTACTTACCTCATGGCCCTGAAAGAACAAAGGGAGGAGCTGGAGGCCGGTACACAGTACAGCTTTCAGGCCGTGCCTCCAGTGCCCTGTCTACCACAGTGATCCAATCACCTTCCGGACATGTGAAACTTTAGGGGCCATTTTAGATGTAAATGGTAACATACATGTTGATGAGTCTCAAGTATTGGCAGTTCAGTACTGTCTAAAAGCAGAATTTCTCTATTAATAATTATTAATAGTGAGATAGAGGTCCCATTTGCCACTTCGAGTTAGCCAGTAATTGTTATAGTATCTTGAATTTTATTTTATTTTTTCCTCTCCAGAAATCTTATCACGGTTGCTGGGAATTTAATTCAGAGCCTTGCTTTATGCTAAGCATGTATTGTATCACTGAACTGCAGCCCCAGCGTCCATCACTTTTGAAAAGCTTATGTTATACTTATCCATAATATACATGACATTCTGTTGGAATGATTGATTGAAGAGAATTAAGAAAACATTAGTGTGCCAGTGAGAGAAAAAGGCTTTAGAGAGTATTCATCATGGATTTCTTAAATGAATTGTTTTTAGTTTTAATGTCTATGTTAAGTATAGTCTTTCAGAAGTAATTCAAGAGCTAAGAGTGGGGGAATATTTATAAATTTTTACTTGTCTTTTAAATCAACAATTTTCAGTTCTTTAAAAAAATTATTTTAATTTTGGAAAATAAGTAAGTTTGTCTGTTTATTTTGGTACCAGGAATTGAACACTTAATTTCACACTTGCAGGGCAGGTGCTGCGCCACTGAGCTAAATCCCTGACCCTGGAAAACTTAAGAAGTAGAAAAAAAATTCATCTTTTAGTGCTCAATTGCTTTTATATTTTGGTGTATTTTCTTTTGAAAGATTTTTACATTTGGTTTGGTTTTGCATCGTTTTAACTGCATTTTATATGCAGACCTAAAGTTATATGTGTTAAAGAAAATTTAACTTCAAAGATAATAAGCATTTTCTATGTCATAGCAAGTTTGGTGACCTTTTTAACTATTGCATGATTTTACAGGTGCGTGTATTATAGTGCAGTTAGTCACTTCTGAGTGGTTGGATTATAAGGTTTATTTTAGCTTTGTATCTGTGTTGAAGATAGGGAGGGGAGATCTGGCGTTCATGTGGCACTGGGGTGAAGCAGGACCTGTTGTCTTTCTATGTTTACTTTTCCAAAATGAATCTTACGACTTTTAAGGAGTGTACAGGAGGTTGAACCCAGGGCCTTCACAATAAGATACAGTCTTCAGCCCTTTTTAGCTTTTATTCTGAGAGAATATTTTGTAAAGTCACTCAGTTGCCCAGGCTGAGTTTGAATTTGGCTATTCTGCCGCCTCCTCTACCTCCCTGGATATTGGGATTACAGGCATGTGCTAACATGCATGGTTTATAACTGTCTTTTTTTTTTTGGGTCTTTTTAAAACAGTTTCACCATGCAGCTCAAGCTGGTCTTAAGCTCACTTTGTACCCCAGGCTGGTCTGGAACTCAGGGCAATTCTGCATCAGCCTCCTGAGTGCTGAGATTATAGGCATGTGCTACCATGCCTTAGCCCGTGACTGTCTTTTATGGCAGTAGTTTGTTGTGCAGTAGAGCGGAAAGAATGAGAGAACATAACCTGTTTCCCAGTGTAGGTTTGGGAATTCTCATTAGACGGGTGGAACAGGTGTTCTTTCACAGACACTGAGATTACGTGTGCAGGTGCTTTTGTATCAGTTTCTCCAAGAGGTGAGAGTTTATCACTTTCATCAAATTCTTAAGGGGGCATATGGTGCCAGAAAAGTTACGAACAATGAATTTTTATGATTTTTGTTAGAAAGTAGAGGTAGAGAGAAAACTATCATAGTGCAAAAACAGTATCTTTTATTGAATTAATGACAGTTTCCCTTTCCCTTTATTGTCCAGTACCATAAGGCCATTCTTTCTTACGAGAGAGAATGTATTTTTCCTTCAGTGTAAGTTTTTCTTTATTATGGTGGTATTACAGGTTTCTGTTTTTAAACTTTTATTGTTTGAAGAACTCAAAGTAAGATTATAAAAGTCTGGATCTGGTCACGGTAGTGCATGCCTGTAATCATTGCTACTTGGGAGGTTAAGGCAGGAGGATGTAGGTTCGAGGCCAGCTTGGGCAATTTAGTGAGTTTCTGTCTCAAAATATAATTTTAAAGGGGCTAGGGATGTTCTCTAGCTCCAGTGCATGACAAAAGATTGTAGAACCCTAATTGTTAATGAGTATCATTGCTTTTGTGGACATCACATACATATATACAAATGAGTGTTTACATACAATCACATATATATATAGGTACATAAGTTATATATATATTATATGTACACACACTTAGATGTTAATGTTTGGTGTTCTTTGAATTATTTCCAGAGCAATGGGTTTTTAAAACAGCACTTAAACTACTTCTTTCATAGATGAAGGTGGAGAATTGTATATTGACTTGCTCAAAGTCATGATGATTTCCAGTGTATATGAACTGTGCCAAATATTTGCAGATTTTGTGAACCTAAAGATTATGCTAGCCTTTAGTTTTATCACAGCTGTAAGACTTCTTTTTATTCTTAAAGGTTTTGTTTTCTTTTTCATGCTGTTTATCTATCTGCCTTTGTTTTAGCCTTTGAAACCTACTGTTGCCAGGATTTTTTCTTTTTAATGTAAATCATAGAAATTGGAAGACCAGAAAGGTCAGGAGAGAGATTAAATCCATTTGCCTTTGGAATTGTTTAAAAAACATAGAATGAGATTTGAGGTCTCCTGAATCCTAGTCTGGGTGCTAATACTTCCCATAATAGCCAACTCTTTCTTTTCCTGCAAATGAAAACTTTGCCTGTTTGACCAAGAGACACCAGAAACACATTCTTCTGCTCTACTGTTCTTGTCTGTTTTACTTTTAAAATGTGTTAAAAAATATTTGCTTATTGTAATGTGGTAACTATAATAGCAGAAGTTGAAAAATGGAAGGGATATGGGGCATGGTGGTACATGCCTGTAATCCCAGCACCTGGAGGCTGAGGCAGGAGGATTACCATAAGTTCGAGGCCAGCATGGGCTACACAGTGAGTCTAAGACCCATCTGCACTAGTGAGACCCTGTCTCTAAAAAAAAGGGGGGGGGCGGGGAGGAAACACCACCCAAGCATAGTTGCAAATTAGTGGTATTTCAGTGATATCTCCTGTACAAGTATTTCTGATTGTTACCTTCTTCCCTTTAAATAATTGAGTACAGTTTTAATTCTTTTGAGATGAGATCTCACTGTGTTGCCAGGGCTGGCCTCAAATTTGTAACTCTCCTGCCTCAGCTTTCTGAATGGCTGAGATCACAGGCACACACCACTATTCCTGTAACATATAATTATTTATAATCACTGAAAAAAGTTCCTGCTTTCAAAGAACATTTGTATGTTAATGACATTATTATAATAGTAGCAGTAACAGTATGTTTGGTATAGTGTTTAAGAACATGATCTTAGTCAAATAGACCTAAGTTTGAATCTTGCCTCCTTACGTTTACAGTGAGACCATTAAGCAAGTTGTATATATTTTGGCTTAGTTTATTTATTTATTAAATAAATACCCATTCCTTTTTTGTTAAATTTATTGAATGAAAGCATCATAGTATTTACTACGTGGATGTGTGAATATTACATGGAATTTGATACAGTGGCAAATACTCTGTAATTATTACCAATTATTCTTTTTTTAACACACGCTCCCCTCCCCACCAGATTTCACTCTGTCATTTGGGTTGTTCTTAAACTCAGTATGTAGCCCAGGTTGACCTTAAACTCAAGGCTATTCTCCTGCTTCAGCCTCTGGTGCCTGGCATGTTTTTATTACTTTCTCAAGCTGTTCTGGAAGTTGTCTTTTAGGTCTTCACCAGGTGTGCCCAAATACCTGCTGAACGCTGGTGCCAAGTGCCATCCATTGCAAAGAACGCGTATAAAACATTACAGTGTGTTCTCATTCACTGTATTCCTTGCCTTTATCACCCTGTGACTCTGGCTCTTCCTCAAGGTCAAAATGAGTGTGAAAGGCAACCACTGTGAACAGATTCAATACATCAAGACAGCCTTGATAGTGCAAAGTGCAGTTGAAGACCTGAAAGATAATTTCCAGAACTGTTTCAGAAAATGACAAGAACAATGGGATAGGTGTATTCCAAGTGTGAGGCGAGTATTTTGAGGTAGATTCATGGCAGTGTCTTTTGTTGTAATCCCCTCCCAAAGGAAACCTCCAACAAACATTCACCATAATTTTTTGATAATGCCATTAGAAGAAAACTTAGCTAGCTAATTGTTTCAAGTATATATCTACACACATGTGTGCATACACACACACACACATACACACACACGCACATGCACATACAATGCACAGGGCAGATGGACTGGGAAAATGAGACTATTCTGAGACAAGAGAAAAGTGCAGAAAGCCCCGTCTATGGTTTGGGAAGCTCCGCATAGTTATAATACGCAATCTGCTTCTTCTTGACGTTTTGAGAAGATAGAAAGAATGTAAAAAAGAATTAGGATGTGTTATGTACATCTGCCAGTGTCCTATGATGAATATAATCATGTACTGCAAACATGAACTAATAAAAATAAAAATTAAAAAACATTGGAGGAACCAACTAGTATGATTGAAGTATTCAAGTTGAAAGAAGTTGCTACAGTGGCCCCGAATCAGGCCAGTTTTCTGAAGCTGGTGGTTTCAAGCAGGAGCCTAAAGTGGTATCTTTCTATGGTCTGTTGGCCATTTCAGAACTTTAGAAATGTGATGGTGAATTCACTAGAAAGTAACAAATAACTAAATAAATTTTACGAGAGGACTTCAAGATGGCGACCGGGTAGGCAGTGGAGAGAGAACCTCCCTGAGGAATGCCACTCAGACAAAGGAATATAGGAATATAGCAACATGTGAAGGATAGAAGGGAAAGAGGTGGGTATCCTGAACTCAGGAAGGATCTGAAATGGGAACTGAAGCCCTCGGAAAGACTAAGCAAAACCTCTGCTGGAGGAAAGGATCGGAGATCCCCCTGGCACAGTTGCGGGGAGAGGAGAAAGAGGAAGTCACTGCTCCAAGCACACCCATGGCCCGTGCCCTCGTTCCGGCATTCGCAGCTTCAGCTTCGGAGGCCCACGCTCACGGAAGCTTCCTGACTCGGCCAGGGAGAGTGGAGTTCCGAGAGCTGGTCCAGGGCTGAAGAGGGGAGGGCGCGGTCAGGAGCAGTTGTCGAACCCATTGTGAGAATGAGAGGTTGTGGCAGCCGCTGGGGTAGAGTCCCCACCCTGCAGCAACCTTCCTAATCAGCGTCTGGAGAGAATCAGTGCAACTAGTACACAGCCCACCACACCTGGCTCTGCACCTGCCTTGAGGCAGTGGTCCCCTGCCTGTCTGCTGGGTGAGCGGCTACCGGCAGAGAGCAGCGGGGAACCTCGGCGAGCCGCGGTGGCTCCCAGGGATCCAGCCAAGGAGCAGACGGGGGCTCCAGCACCGCAACGGGAGGGAGATGCAGATGGAGGTGGATCGTGTGGCTCCACACCCTTCTCACTCCAACATCAAGCAGGAAGCACAAGCTGGGTTGCTGGGACTCGGCTCCCGCCCTGAACTCTCTCTGGGAGCACCTTGAGCAAGCACCGCCTGTTCCTGGCAACAATGGGACAAATCCATTGTTGGACTCACCCCAAACTATTAATGTGAGCACCAAGAGGGTCTCCTTACAGCTTGCACATATGAACCTTGCATGAACCCATAGCAACAAATTAGGTGAAAAGCAGCAGACCAGGAGTCTGAAAAACAACAACATACTCTATACAGCAGACCCGAGAAAATCCTCCAACCCTATTCTAGAACTAATCTTTAAACTCATTTCATACCCTGAACTAACACAGTGAGAACTACCCTGAATTAACACAGTGAGAACGGGTCAGGGAGATTTCAAGCCCTTATACCAAGCATCGTAAGTTCGTCCAATGCCCAGCTTCAAGGGGTGGGGAGCAGTAATACTGGAGATCAGGAGGAGGGAGGAGGAGAAGAAAGGGCCTCTGGCATCAAGGCAATGGGACAGAGCCGAAAGGGTCACCAAGGGCAACCTGAGGGGAGCGTGTGCCCCGCGGCTGCTCCGCTGAGGGCTCCGTGGCTGCTCTGCTGTGGGCCCCGCTGAGGGCGCCCCACTGACTGGACTCGCCCCCACCCGTAGCACGACGACAGGGCAGAGCTGGTCAGTGTGCTGTGAGCATAGGTGCTTTTCCACCTCCGACCATGGCAGTTTGTATACACCCGTGTATGCTATAGTATAGTCTGAGGTAGCTATCTCTCTTCCCAAGGTGAGAGTCCAGGGGTATAGATAAACCCAGGAGTACAGTTATTATCACAGGGAAGATGACTGATTGAGTGGTAGGGCAACGGAGATGAGGAGGAGAAAATGAAATGATCAAATGGGCCATCATCTATGTAACTAACATGTGAAGGTAACGTTATGTGGGACAGCATCCAGAGCTAATTCCCTTCTATGTTCTCTATAATTTGTATTTCCTCAGTCGTCTTTGTATTAACAGAAGTGAAGATGACATTATGTAATACAGCATCCAGTGCTAATTCCCTGCTATGTTCTGTATAATTTTGTATTTTGATATTGTTTATTGCTTGTTCTGCTTCTTATGTCTCCATTCTTTTGTCTTTAAAAAAAAAAGAAGTTGCTACAGTAACTTACCTTAAGAAAATAAGACTGACTTTACACTGTCAAGAACTTTAGGCAATGGGCTGGGGATATAGCTCAGTGGAATAAGCGCTTGCCTAGCAAGCGCAGGGTCCTGAGTTCGATCCCCAGTACCACAAAAAAAAAAAAAAAAGAACTTTAGGCAAATTTTGTCCCATAGAGGACTACAGTTAACTTTTTTTTTTTTTTTTTGATACTGCGAATTGAACTCAGGACTTGGTGCTTGCCAGGCAGGCGTTGTGTACATGTTCAGCTAAAGTGACTAGCTCTAGTTCATCCTAGAATTTAGAAGCAGAGCTTGAAAATTTGATGTTGCTCCTGTTTCAGTGACTAATATTCCTGTAATCAAATTGTCTCCATCTAGTGGCAGCAAATATTTAGAAGGCCAAGAACCAAAAAAAAAAACGGGAGAACTGTTAGGGAGGGCATTAAGTGTTTTTGAGGAAACGGCAGTTTGTGTTTTTTCCGTAAAGGGAACCATGGAAGCATTGTACTTGATGCTTACTTTCATATTTCATGATGAATTATACAAAGAATTTACATACTTTTTATACCCAATCGGGCACATGTAGGAAGATGTGTTAATCTTTATTACAGAGTTTTCATGTACTTTCACATGTGTATTAAATGAGTGTAAAATATGTGCATATAAGTTTCCCCCTTTTCTCATCTTTGTTCCAAGTTAAAGAAAATGTGCTAACTTTTATCAGTTGAGAAGAGAAAATGGAGCAATATTTGATGCTAGGATAACTTGCCAGTTGCATGATGTGGAAAAGCCAGATCCTGTCCTCTTAAATGTAAAACATGAAACTCAGGGGATAGTGGAAAATATAGGTGATGTTTTATAATTTAATCTGCACAATCTTTTCAACCTGGTGGAAAAAATGTACTAAACATGTTTTATTTATTTAAAACATTATTTTTTAAAAATTTTATGTCTTAAAAAGTAAAAGATAAAGTGCAGGGAACAAATGTGGAAACTATTTAACGCTTATGACAGGCCAAGTTCAGTTTCCATAATTGAAGGAGCTTTTTTTTTTTTAATTTTGGTTTTTTGTTTTGCTTTGTTTTTGTTTTTTTGAGACAGGATCTCACTGTGCAGTTGAGGCTGGCCTTGAGCTCACTTTGTAGCCCAGGCTTGCCTCGAACTTGCAACAATCCTCCTGCCTCAGCCTCTCCAGTGCTGGGAGCATGCGCCACCATACCTGGCAATTTTAGTTTTTTTGGAGACAGGATCTCACTATGTAGTTCAGGCTAGAACTCACTCTGTAGCCCAGGCTGGCTTTGAACTCATGGCAATCTTCTTGCCTCAAGCCTTTCCCAGGTGCTAGGATTACAGATATGCATCACCATACCTGCCTCATAGTAGAAGGAGCTCTCACAATACTAACTTTTTGGAGGTGCTTAGGATTGAACTCAAGGTGGTGCAGTTGCTGTACCACTGACCAAACTTTTAAATAACAAAATAACTTTTAAAAAAGCTGGTCAAGTGCTGGACATGGTTGCACACATCTATAATCCCACCCTGTAACTCCAGCATTTGAAAGGCTGAGGCAGGAAAATCGCCCAGAATTCAAGGCCAGCCTGGGCTATACAAGGGAGTTCAAGGCCAGCTTGCACTAGTGAGACCCAGTCTCAAAACAAAAGATTTAATAAAAAGGCTAATCAGAATGCACATTATTGGCTGGGTGTGGTGGCATACACCTGTAAACCCAACACTTCAAAGGCTGAGGCAGGAGGACTGCTGTGAGTTTTGAGGCCAGCCTGAACTGCATAGAGAGAGACCCTGTCTCCAAAAAAAGAAAAAAAAAAAGACATTTATAATTGACAACCCCCCAAATGGCCAATGAAGTTGGAAAAAGATTTTTTCCCTCACTGTGATTTAAGCTTTGCAGATTAAGGCAGCAATTTGTTAAGCCAGTTTTGGTGTAATGTTACCACTCTGGGAGGCTGAGGCAGGAGGATTACAAGTGTTGAGCCAACCTGGGCTGTGTAGTGAGTTTGGCATCAGTTAGTTTGGTCCTGTCTTTTTGTTTTTAAAGGTTGCTAATCCAAAATAGGTGGAAAATAGTACAGCAATTTAGTGGTAGTATGTTTTATCTGACATTTGACCCAGTTGTAGAAAATTTTCCCTAGGCAACTTTTTGCCAATGGTAATTTCTTATTGTCAAAGTTGATGTTAGTAAAACATACATACACTAAGCCAATAAGTCAATGAATTCTGTGTCACATCTTCATTGGGGAAAGGTTTCAGGAACTTGTAGTAGCATTTGGAAATATCAGGAGTTTCTAAGGTTACCAAAAGACTTAATTTTTATATAAAACAGTGCTTTGTAAAGCTGGCTGCATATCAGAAAACTATTAGACTTTCAAACCATATTGGGGCTTTTTGGAAATGCTAATTCAGTTATTCTGAAATAGGTCTTTGGTACTGGGTAATTTCTCTCTTCTCCCCTCCCTTCCCCTCCTTTTCTGTCTTTTTGAGACAAGGTTTCTCTATGTAGTTCAGGCTGGCCTTTTACTCAAGTGATTCTTGCACTTCAACCTCCTGAGTGCTGGGATTACAGGCGTGTGCTACCATGCCTGGCCTTGGGATAATTTTTATATGCAACCAAATTTGAGAACTGGTTTTTGAGAATAATTTTTTCCTGTGGATGCATTTATTTTTCTTGTGACATAAGTAAATAAATTGAAGCTGAGCAAATAAATTGAAGTTCTTATTTTTCTTCACTTTCTCCCATTCTGCCATTGGCTTTATTCTGATAATTGGAGTTCATCTGTTATATTAGTTTTCTGTTTCTGTTATTGCTAAAACTTAGTTTTAGTGCTGTGTTACAGCATGATTTTTTAGCTTACAGTTCTGGTGCTTAGCAGTTCAAAGTGGATCTTAAGAATAAATTAAAATTGTTGGAAGGCTCTGGGTTAGAGATTACCTACATCTTTTGGTACATGGCCCCTTCTTCCATCTTCAAGCCACCCAACCTGTGTCTTCACATTTCTGTCTTTGACTGCTGTCTCTCCCTCCTTTAAAGTATATATATATAATATATATATATATATTTCTTTTTTTTTTTAAGTATTTTTTCTTACTTTGCCTCCATCATCACATTAACTTGTCTGACTCATAGGGACCTCTGTATAATCATTTCGGGTCAGACCTAGGCAACCCAAAATAATTTCCTATTTCAGGATTCTCAATCACATACGTGAAGTCCCTTTTACCATGTAAGATAATGTTCACATACTTTGGGAATTATGATGTGAATACCTTCAGGGACCATTATTCAGCCAGCATGAACTAGTGAGACCCTGTCTAAAAACAAAACAAAAAATAAATAAATAGAATAAAGTTTTGAGAGAGTATCTTGCTAAGTTGCTGTGTTGTCTAGGCTGGACTTAAACTCCTGATCTTTCTGCCTCAGCCTTGGAAAGTGTGTGCCACCATGCCTGGCCGCTTTTATGTCTTTGTATATGGGGTTTCTTTTCCTCCGTCCCTCCCTCCCTCCTTTCCTCCTTTCCTTTCCTTTCCTTTCTTTCCTTTCTTTCTTTCTTTCCTTTCCTTTCCTTTCCTTTCCTTTCCTTTCCTTTCCTTTCCTTTCCTTTCCTTTCCTTTCCTTTCCTTTCCTTTCCTCTTCCTTCCTTCCTTCCTTCCTTCCTTCCTTCCTTCTTTTCTTTTCTTTCTCCCTTCCTCCCTCCCTCCCTCCCTCCCTCCCGTCTGTCCGTCCGTCCATCCGTCCGTCCGTCCTTTTTGTCTTTTTGAGACAGATTCTCACTGTGTGGTTCAGGCTGACCTTGAGCTCACTTTGTAGCTCAGGCTGGTCTCAAACTCACAATGATCCTCCTGTCTCAGCTTCGCAAATTCTGGGATTACATGCTTGGGCCACCATGCCCAGCAGGATTGTTTCCTTAGTTACCTTTTCAGATTGCTTTTGTTGAACAGAAATGGAACTGATTTTTGTGTGTTGATTTTTTTTTTTTTCTTCAATTTTGCTGAATTCATTTATTAGTTTGGGTTTTCAGTTTTTTGTGGACTCTTTCGGGTTATCTACATACAGTATCGTAATTAATGAACAGAGTTACTTAATAATTTCCAATTTCGGTGCATTTTCCTTTTTCCCCTCTCTTTTCTTTGTCTCTGTGCGCTGCTCCCGATCTCCTTTACCTGGCTAAAACCCACAAAGTTGTTGAAGTGGTACAGATAGTAAGAATACCACTTCCTGTTTTATAGTCTTTTTTTTTTTTTAATTTTATTTTAAAGACAAAAGAATGGAGACATATGAGCCAGAAGTTTTTTTTTTTTTGCGGTACTGGGGATCGAACTCAGGACCCTGCGCTTGCTAGGCAAGCACTTATTCCACTGAGCTATATCCCCAGCCCCCATATAAACCAGAAAAGCCATAAACAATACAGAAAATATGAAGTTATACAGAATATAGTAGGGAATTAGCACTGGATGTTGTATTACATAGTTATCTTCACATTAGTTACACAAAAACATTAAAGGAAATACCAAATTATAGAGAAGATAGTAGGGAATTAGCGCTGGATGCTGTATAATATAAAGTTATCTTCACTTCTGTTAATACAAAAGCGATTGAGGAAATACAGAATTATAGAGAATATAGAAGGGAATTAGCTCTGGATGCTGTCCTACATAATGTTACCTTCACCTTTGTTACTCAGTTACACAGATGATGGCCCATTTGATCATTCAATTTTCTCCTCCCTCATCTCCATTGCCCTACCACTCAATCAGTCATCTTCCCTGTGATAATAACTGTACTCCTGGGTTTATCTATATCCTTGGACTCTCGCCTTGGGAAGAGATATAGCTACCTGAGACTATACTATAGCATACATGGGTGTATACAAACTGCCATGGTCAGAGGTGGGAAAGCACATGTGCTCACAGCAGACCGCCTGGCTCCACCCTGTCGTCGTGCTATGGTGGGGGTGGGTCCAGACCATGAGGTGCCCTGAGCAGGGCCCTCAGCGGAGCAGCCACTGGGCCCACTGTGGAGCAGCAGAGGAGCAGCCGCGGGGCCCACAGCGGGGCAGCCGCGGGGCCCACAGTGGGGCAGCCGCGGGGCCCACTGCGCATCATCCGCGGGGCCCACAGCGGAGCAGCCGCGGGGCCCACAGCGGTGCAGCCGCGGGGCCCACAGTGGAGCAGCCGCGGGGCCCTCTGCGGATCATCCGCGGGGCCCACAGCGGAGCAGCCGCGGGGCCCACTGCGGATCATCCGCGGGGCCCACAGCGGAGCAGCCGCGGGGCCCACAGCGGAGCAGCCGCGGGGCCCACTGCGGATCATCCGCGGGGCCCACAGCGGAGCAGCCGCGGGGCCCACAGCGGAGCAGCCGTGGGGCCTTCAGTGGAGCAGCTGCGGGGCACGTGCCTCCATAGGGCGCCCTCTGTGACCCTTTTGGCTCTGTCCCGTTGCCTTGATGCCAGAGGCCCTTTCTTTTACTCCCACCTCCTACTGATCTCCAGTATTACCATTCCCCACCCCTTACAGCTGGGTAGTGGGTCTCTGAAGCTGAAGCTGCGAATGCCGAAACGAGGGCATGGGCCAAGGGTGTGCTTGGAGCGGCAACCTCCTCCCTCTCTATCTCGTCTCCCTCCAACTGTGCCATGTAAGATCTGCGATCCCCTCCTCAGAGGAGGTTCTGCTTAGACTTTCTGAGGGTTTCAGTTCCCATTTCAGATCCTTCTCAAGTTCAGGATATCCACCTCTTTCCTCTCTGTCCTTCACATGTTGCCACACTGCTATGTCTGAGTGGCATTCCTCCAGGAGGTTCTCTTTCTGCTGCCTACCCGGTCGCCATGGGTTCATATAAGGTTCATATATGCAAGCAGTATGGAGATACTCTTGTTGCTCGTATTAGTAGTTTGGGGTGAGTCCTGAAGCCTGTGGACTGGTCCCATTGCTGTCAGGAACAGGTGGTGATTGCGCAGGCCGCCGAGACTCAAGGGCTCACAGAGGGCGTTCAGGGTAGGAGCTGAAGTCCAGTAACTCAGTTCATGCTTTCCTGCTTGATGTTGGAGCGAGAAGGGCGTGGGGCCGTGTGATCCATCTCCATCTGCAGCTCTCTCTTGCTGTTGTGCTCCAGTTCCCGTGTGTTCCTTGGCTGGATCCCTGGGAGTTGCTGTGGCTCTGATGTCGCTGCCGATGCACCCCACTGCTCCCCACTGGCAGCCGCCCACACAGTGGAGAGGCAGGAGGCCTCAACATAGAGCTGGGTGTGGTGGGATGTGTACTGGCTGCTCTGGCTCCACCTTGCCTCCAGGTGCTGATTAGGAAGGTTGTTGCAGGGTGGGGACTCTGCCTCAGTGGCTGTTGCAACCTCTCATCCTCACACTGGATTTGACAACAGTTCCCAACCACCATTGCCTCTTTTCCTGGCTGTGCCTTCTCCTCTCCAGACCTGGACCAGCTCTTGGAACTCTGCTCTCCCCTGGCCGAGTGAGGAGGCTTCCATGAACATGGGTCTCCGAAGCTGAAGCTGCGATTGCTGGAATGAGGGCTTGGGCCAAGAGTGTGCTTGAAGCAGTGGCTTCCTCTTTCTCCGTCTCTTCTCCCTCTGACTGTGCCGCGGCGGCCCTCCGATCCTTTCTTCCAGGAGAGGTTCTGCTTGGTCTTTCCTAGGGCTTCAGTTCCCATTTCAGATCCTTCTTGGGTTCAGGGTACACACCTCTTTCCTTTCTGTCTTCATATTGCTATATTCCATTGTCTGGGTGGTAATCCTCTGGGAGGTTCTCTCTCTGCTGCCTACCCGGTCACCATCTTCCCGGAAGTCCCCTTCTGTTTTATTGTCTTACTGGTTTTTTTGTTTATCATCAGCACCTACACAGCCACAACTCCACAATTTTGCAGCCCTTTTTTTCCTCATTTCATATGTCCTATGTATTTTAACAGTTCTGCTGTTGGCCTTTCTAGTTTCTTGCACCTGGCCTCTAATTAGAGTTCGTGCCTTTCTCAGTTGTGTCTTTACTCTTTCCAGAGGTGATTTCTTTATCTAAAACGCAAATCTGACTTTGTCATTGCACTGTGAGTCTTCCCTAATACTTCTCCTGTATGGCCTGATGTAGTCCACAGTTTGAAGTTTTCAGCCTCAGCCTGTGGTACTCTGCACCCCTCCCTCTTGTGCTTTGTTTATATTCAGCTGTTATTTACACTGAGTTGTACTTGCACATGTTATTTTTGTCCTGGACTACTTTCCTTTGGTCGTTTGGTAAATTTCACTTACTCCATTGGACTGCGGTCCTGCAATGGACTGCTTCTTTGTGCTCTTGAAGAATGTAGCGAATTGGTTTCTTTGAGACAGGATCTCTTATGTAGTTTAGATTGGCCTTTGTGTGTGTGTGTGTGTGTATGTGTGTGTGTGTGCGTGAGAGAGAGAGAGAGAGAGACAGACAGACAGACAGAGAGACAGACTGGGTCTTGCTATAGCAGTTCAGGCCGACCTTGAGCTCACTTTGTACCCCAGACTGGTCTCAGCTCACAATGATCTTCCTGCCTCAGCCTCAGCCTCACGAGTGCTAGGATTACAGGCGTGTACCACCACACCTGGTTAGATTGGCCTTGAATTCATTATGTACCTAGGTTGGCCTGTCTTGCTGCAGTCCTCTTGCCTCAGCCTCCTGAGTACTGGGATTATAGGTGTTGTGTTCACCGCCTCGCCCCCCTCAGTGAATTTAGCAAATTGTATTGAAGACATTCTGGAATTGTCTTTTCCTTAGCTAATAAACTCCTGGAGGTTTTCATTTCCTATCACAATGAGAGTTTCTATTAAATACATGGTCAACTTAGTTGGTTTTGAGTCTTACCTTCTAGTTGGATAGGAAAAGGGGCAAAAACAAAAGGGTGCTGCTGATACAACTAATTTTGATCAATATTGGGGCTTAGGTATATCCTGAAACATTACAGGCTAAATATCAGCCATTAAAAGTATCAGCCATTAAAAATTCTGATGGTAGAGAAGATGAGATAGTGCTGAGTGATGGGAAACATGATAGGAAGGTGCAGAGTACACTGAACTAGGTACACATTTTAGGTAAAATGTCTATCTAGGTATACGTTTTAGGTAAAGCCTTAAAATTTTCAAAAGCATTATTTTCCTTGTAATAATAACTTAGTTGTAGAGAGTATAGGAAACATTAAATTTATTAGTAGTACTCAAGAATTTAATTATGATTGGATAATGAAGATCTGTAAAATCACCTTGGAGTGGTTTGTGCTCTGTGTTTCACAATGTGGAAAAGATAGATAATCCAATTAGAGAAGAAATATAGTTGAGTATTGCAGATGTTTAGTACGATGAGAGGTTTTCCAATAAAGAAATAAACTCTTTGTGTCTTCAAAAGCTTATAGAAATTAGTATGTGTCTTACAAGTATAGCTTTACATTAAAATGCTGAAAGTGGTATGTATGAGGCGATAGTTGGATTGTTTATACAGAATTTATTATTGCTGGTTTGGAAGAAATAGTTTGCTCATTCCCTTGTTACATAAAATGCAAGAAGAAAAAATGTTAAAGATTGAAGAGTTCATTTGAAATAACCTTTATTACATTCAGAAGGGACACTGGAAGAAAAAGATAAATACCTTATTTATGAAAAGTAATTTCTTAACTTTTTTTGAGTGCTTAGAGAAGCATGTCTCTAATGAAGAAAAATGTTACATAGAAAAGTTAGTCTAAGTAATTTAAAAGTGATTATATTTCCCAATGTCTTTCACAGTATAAGCACAAATTAAGGAAACCAATCATGTGCTGGATAAAAAAGGGTTGTCTGTGGGGAGTTGGTTATATTCATTGGTATATTATCCTCATTTTTGGCCAATGTGATGGGCTGAAAAGTGGCCCCCTGCAAGTTACCTACATTACAGTCCCTGGAACCTGTTAATGTTGTTTTATTGGGGAAAAGAGTTTTCCATATAATTATTTTGAAACAAAGAGATTACCCTAGATTACCCAGGCAGGGCCTGCCTGTCAGCACACATATTCTTAGAAAAGATGGTATGGAAATTACAGCCACAGGGGGCAGCATCACCAGCCACAGAGAGAGAATCAGAGGGAAGTAGACCGAGGGCGAGGGTTGTTCTTCACCCTGCACTGCAGAAGGAAGAAACAGATTCTTCCCTTGGGCCTGCAGAGGAAGTGCTGCCCTGCCAGCACCTGGATTTTGGGTCAGTAATAACTGAATTAGGATTTCTATAGAACTGTGAGAGAATAAATTATTTGTGTTTTAAAGAACCAAATCTTTTTGCCATTTGTTATAGCAGCTGTAGAAAACTAATGTAGCAATCATTCTTCAAAATGTAAATGGGCATTTCTAAATAACCTAATCTACCTAAGTCCTTTGGGAGGGTATAATTTATAGCTTACATTAGACTATAATTTTGAGATGTTCTGATTAGTCTAGGCAGTTTTTATGATTAAAGCAGCTGGTAAACATTTTTAGGCGTGGAGCTCATGAGAATTTAGCACAGAATAAGTTTAAATATCTGTGAGAAAAATGTTTTAATCTGGAAGCCTCTTGTGGCTGGCTTTTTTTTAAAAATATATATACCTACTCTGGTTAAGAGTACAATTCAGATTTATAAAGTTTTACAGTATAAAGACATCTTTGCACATCTGCTATTTAACCTGAATTCCTCTTCCACTTGCACTTTAGAAATTAACATCTTGAGTGAATATCAGTTCACTATGACTGAGCATGTTCCAGAGTCCCACTTGAGATTTTGGTTTGTTGAGAGCCTGGCCAAAGAATGAAGGCTGTATAGGTTCTCTGTGCTGTAGCTTTATGTCCTTGTCAGACATCAGTGTATTTCGCCTAAATTTATTATGTTAAATATCCTTAAGGATTTTATGTGTTTTTGGGGTCTGTGGGATAATCCATTTTCTATTTTTTTAAATTTATTTATTTTTTTAAATTTTATTTTAAAGACAAAAGAATGGAGACATATGAACCAGAAAAGCCATAAACAATACAGAAAATACAAAGTTATACAGAATATAGTAGGGAATTAGCACTGGATGTTGTATTACATAGTTATCTTCACATTAGTTAACACAAAAACATTAAAGGAAATACCAAGTTATAGAGAAGATAGTAGGGAATTAGCACTGGATGCTGTATAATATAAAGTTATCCTCATTTCTGTTAATACAAAAACGACTGAAGAAATACAAAATTATAGAGAATATAGAAGGGAATTAGCTCTGGATGCTGTCCTACATAGTGTTACCTTCACATTTGTTACTCAGTTACACAGATGATGGCCCATTTGATCATTCAATTTTCTCCTCCCTCACCTCCGTTGCCCTACCACTCAATCGATCTTCTTCCCTGTGGTAATAACTGTATTCCTGGGTTTATCTATACCCCTGGACTCTTGCCTTGGGAAGAGATATAGCTGCCTCAGACTATACTATAATATACATGGGTGTATACAAACTGCCATGGTTGGAGGTGGAAGAGCACCTATGCTCACAGCGCACTGCCCGGCTCCGCCCTGTCGCCATGCTATGGGTGGGGGCGGGTCCCACAGCCCGCAGCGGGAGGAGGCGTGGGGCCCACAGCGGGAGCAGCTGCGGGGCCCACAGCGGGAGCAGCTGCGGGGCCCACAGCGGGAGCAGCCGCGGGGCACGTGCCCCCATCGGGGCGCCCTCGGTGACCCATTCAGCTTTGTCCATTGCCTCGATGCCAGCAGCCCTTTCTTCTCCTCTTCCCTCCTCCTGATCTGCAGTATTACCATTCTCCATCCCTTGCAGCTGGGCATTGGACGAACTTACAATGCTTGGTATAAGGGCTTGAAATCTCCCCGGTGCATTCTCCCTGTGTTTTTTCAGGGTGTGAACTGAATACCCTGAACTGAGTTTAAAGATTTAGTTCTAGAGTAGGGTTGGAGGATTTTCTCGTGTCTACTGTATAGAGTATGTTGTTTTTCAGACTCCCCGTCTGCTGTCCCTCACCCAATTTGTTGCTATGGGTTCACGCAAGGTCCATATGTGCAAGCTGTAAGGAGACCCTCTTGGTGCTCATATTAATAGTTTGAGGTGAGTCCTGGAGACCGTGGATTCGTCGCATTGTTGCCAGGAACAGGCAGTGCTTGCTGAAGCCGCCGAGACTCAAGGTGCTCCTAGAGAGAGTTCAGAGTGGGAGCTGAGTCCCAGCAGTGCAGCTCATGCTTCCTGCCTGATGTTGGAGTGAGAAGGGTGTGGAGCCACGCAATCCACCTCCATCTGCATCTGTGGAGCCACGCAATCCACCTCCATCTGCATCTCCCTCCCGTTGCGGTGCTGGAGCCCCCGTCTGCTCCTTGGCTGGATCCCTGAGAGCCACCGTGGCTTGCCAAGGTTCCCCGCTGCTCTCCGCTGGTAGCCGCACACCCATCAGAGAGGCAGGGGACCACCGCCTCGAGGCAGGTGCAGAGCCAGGTGTGGTGGGCTGTGTACTAGTTGCATTGATTCTCTCCAGGCGCTGATTAGGAAGGTTGCCACAGGGTGGGGACTCTGCCCAGTGGCTGTCATAACTTCTCATCCTCACACTGGGTTCAACAAACTGCTCCCGACCACCATTGCCTCTTTTCCTGGCTGCGCCCTCCCCTCTTCAGCCCTGGACCAGCTCTCGGAACTCCGCTCTCCCCTGGCTGAGTCGGGAGGCTTCTATGAGCGTGGGCCTCCGAAGCTGAAGCTCTTTCCTTTCTGTCCTTCACATGTTGCTATATTCCTATATTCCTTTGTCTGAGTGGCATTCCTCTGGGAGGTTGTCTCTGCTGCCTACCTGGTCACCAACTTGAAGTCCTCTTGTAAAATTTATTTAGTTATTTGTTTTTTTTCTAATGAATTGATCATTACATTTCTAAAGTTCTGAAATGGCCAACAGCCTATAGAAAGATACCACTTTAGGCTCCTGCTTGAAACCAACAGCTTCAGAAAACTGCTGGCCTTGATTCAGGGCCACAGTCTTCCAGTGTTTAAAAATGTGTTTCTTTCTTTTTTTTTTTTTAATTTTAAACATAAAAGAACAAAAACACTAACAAACATACACACAGTAGCACAAGAACAGTACAAAAACCAAACTACAGATGAAGGTGGCAGGGGATCAACAATGGTATTCAGGATAATATAAATACACATACAAGATTGATCAAACAACTAATCATCGATTGCTTCCCACATCAAAATGACATGAGACAGTGCAATCATGTCAGCCATCCTGCACATACATACTTGCCTACACAGCTATCCCCTTCTTCCTCCTCTCCTTCCCTTCATCCCAATTGCTCTCTACCCTTGAGCAGTGTCCCTTCATACCTCCCGATCTATATTCTCACCTCCAGGTTCCTACACTAATGATAGTATATGCTGTTTGCACATGCACATCTGGTTTACCTCACTTATGAGTATGGTCTCTAATTGTGACTATTTGCCTATAAAAGCCCCTAGATTGTCTTTCTTTACAGTTGAATAATATTCCATTGTGTAAAAATGCCACAGTTTTTTAATACAGTCCTCTGTGGATGGACATTTGGGTTGTTTCCATGATTCAGCTATTACAGATTGTGCTGCTATAAACATGGGTGCACATATATCACAGTGATATGCTGTTTTCAGATCTTCTGGGAAAATACCCACAAGGGGGATAGCTGGGTTGAGTGGGACCTCTAGACCCAGTTTGCTGAGGAATCTCTAAACTGATCTCCACAGTGGTTTCACTAGTCTGCCTTCCCATTACACTACCATCAACATACCTCACAGATCTAGAGAAAGTTCATCTGGAACCAGAATAGACCCAGAATAGCAAAAGTAATTCTGGTCTACACGGTCAAGTCAGGTGGAATCACAATCCCTGACCTGAAATTATACTACAAAGCTATTGTAATAAAATCAACCTGGTACTGGCTCAAGAACAGACCTGAGGATCAGTGGAACAGACTGGAAGATACAGCCACGAACACAAACACACTCAGCCACCTAATATTTGACAAAGAGGCCAAACAAGCTCACTGGAAGAAAGATAGCCTCTTCAATAAATGGTGCCAGAAAAATTGGCTTGCCACTTGCTGAATACTGAAAATAGACCCAAGTCTATCACCATGCACCAGCCTCAAGTCAAAGTGGATCACAGATCTCAATATTAAAACGGAAACACTAAGCCTATTGGAAGAGAAAGTAGGTAAAAATCTTGAAGACATAGGAGTAGGCAGAGAGTTCATGAACAAAAATCAAACTGCAAGGGAAACACTTCAAAGAATCAATAACGGACCTCATCTTTCTGAAAAGTTTTTGCACATCTAAAGAAATCACCAGCAGAGTAAAAAGAAAACCCACAGATTGGGAAAAAATCCTAACTGGCTGTCCCTCGGACAAAGGCCTTCTATCTAGAACATACAAAGAATTAAAAAACATGAACCTGTCTAAATTCAAAGACCAAATCCAGAAATGGGCATCTGAGATGGATGCACACTTCTCAGATAAAGAAATACAAATGGCAAATAAATATATGAGAAAATGTTCTACATCTTTAGTCATTTGAGAAATGCAGATAAAAACAACACTGAGATTTCATCTCACCCCACTAAGATTGGCCAGCATCAAGAAATCTTCCAATAACAAATGCTGGCGAGGCTGTGGAGAAATAGGAACTCTCCCGCACTGCTGGTGGGAAAAATGTGTTTCTTATATGCAGCATATTGTTGGGTCTTGCTTATTGATTGATTCTACCAGTCTATTTCTTTTGATTGGTGAATTGAGACTGTTTACATGGATGGTTATAACTGATATGTATGGACTTAGCTTTGTCATGTTATTTCCCTGTTGTTGGTTCTCTTTTTTTCCCCTTCTGTTTAATTGCTTGCCTAACTTGTGGATTCATTTTGTTAGGGTTCAAGGAGTTGTAGTCCTCCTTCTAGAATGTCCTGCTGAACACTTTGAAGTGGTAGTTTGATGGTCATGAATTTCCTCAGGTGTTCTTTGTCATGGGAATATTGTAGTTAGCCATGAGGTTTGAAAGATAGTTTTGCAGATATATCAATCTGGGTTGGAGGTTGTTTTCTTCTAGGGCTTGAAATACCTAACTCCAAGCTCTCTTTGACTTCAAGGTTTATGTTGAGAAGTTGGCTGTGATTCTACTGGGCTTTCTTTTATAGGTGATGTGTTTCTTTTCTATAACAGCTTTTAAGATTCTGTTCGTGTGTTGAATTTGTATAATCTAGACTATCATGCCTTGGAGCAGATTTTTTTTTTTTTATTCATAGTGGCTAATTGGTGTTATATATTCCTCACTTGGCTATATGTCAATTTCTTCCCTTCTTGGAAAATATTCTGCCATTACTTCTGTGAAAAGGTTTTTTATGTTTTTTGCGCTGTCTCTTGCTCTTTCATTGACTCCAATCAATCTTATGTTATTCTTCTTTGTATCATCTACCAGCTCTTGGATAGTTTTCATGATCCTTTGCTAGCTATTTTTAAGAAATCTTTCTTTTTCATGATTGCTTACTGCCATCCTGCCTTCTGCATCTGTTATTCTGTTTGACACGGGCTCCTTCTGCTAAAAATTCAGTGGAATTTTTTAATCTCTTAGGTATCCCTGACTCTGTTTCATGTGTGTATGTATTTCTTTTCTATGTTGGCCATGTATGGTTTCCATCGTTTTTTCTGTTTTTTTTTTTTTTTTTTTTTTTTTTTTTTTTTAGTTGTCTATGTAAATTGCCTATGGTGAGAGTAACTTTATTACTAGTATTTAGGACTTTCAGGAAATGATTGCTTCTCAGAGATAACTTCCAGGTGTAGCTGCCTTTTCAATTTTGGGTCTATTGCAAGATCTTGCCTCTTCAGTTTATTGGGGATGAGAAGTTGCTGCCTGCTTGGCCCAGCCCCTAGTTCTTTGACATTGGCCTATAGCATTGTTTATGACACTTATATAATGTCAGTCTTGGTATATCAGGAAGAACAACTGATTAGAACAGATATATCACCCTGACTAAAGTAGTATAATCAGCAAAAACAATAGTATCGAACAGCCTAGAAAATGACAAACTTTGATAACTGTGGGCTTTTTTGTGGTTGTTTTTTGGCCTTTTTTTAAGACAGGGTCTCTCTGTGCAGTTCAGGCTGGCCTTGAGCTTACTTTATAGCCCAGGCTGGTCTTGAACTTGCCGTGCTCTTCCTGTCTCAGCCTCCTGAGTGCTGGAATTACAGGCATGCACTACCATGCCCAGCAAACTTTGATAACTATTAGTTTGCCACCTTACCCATAGAAACTCGAATTATGGTTATATAACAAAATCTAAAACATGGTAACTATTAATTTGCAACCTTTATCTATATGAACTAGAATTGTAGTTATATAACAAATCTAAAACGAACCAGGTCATTGGGACTCTGCACAGTAACCTGCCCTACTTTCTCCAGGGTGTTCTTTTATCTTGCCTTTTCACTTTTTTTGCTAGGCCCAAGCTTGCTTTGCAAGGCCAGTTACCTCTCACTCTACTCTTTCAAATGAGCCTTGGCACTGAAAGAAACAAACTTCCCTCACAGAAAATTGTATACAGTAAATAAACCCTTAGTATGACAATGTTACCTTCAGGGGAGACAATTTAAAAAGGAGTTGGGGGAAAATAGAGAAGTGGAAGAAGAGGGAGACATTAGCAGCAAAGCTGGAGGACAGAGGAATACTAAGTAAACACTGGGAAACTGGTGAAGAAGAGGTAAAAGTAAGAACAGGACAAGAAGAGCCACTGCCAAAAATTCAGAAACCTTGTTTACATTAAAAAAACAACAATCAAGAAACAAAACAAATAAAAACAAGATAAAAGAAGAAAAAAGCCCACTTCACAGTGTGTGTGTTGTCATGGTAGACAACATGGACAGAGTCCTGATCTGAGTTGATTAATCCCAGCAAACCAGCTGTAGTTTTACGGCCAGGTAGTGAGTAATCTATAACCAGGTAGTGGTTTCTGGCTGTGAGGCTGGAACCTGATTTGATTGGCCTGTAAAACTTCATGTGCCCCTGCTGCTGACTTGAACTTGGCATTCTGACCTCCTGCTAACTTGAACACAACAGCTTCACCTTGACACTGGGAGCTGCTAGATGGAGCCAGCTTGTAGCTGTTCTGAGTTCTGAATTCCGTTGGCACGTCTTCAAGATGGCTACTGGCCAGTTGCCCATTCATGAGGGATGTCTGAACCCAAATGATTCACCAGCCACGGTAGTCTGCTGTATTCCATGCTCTGTTCCACTAGTGCGTTTCTCTGTGGATGCCTCTGAGGTCATTAGTAGTCACCGTCTGTCTGCAGGTTTGAGCCACCCCTCCCACGATATTTAGGGAGAAAGTGCTGCCTGTGACCCCCTTCTTAGTTGAGGTCTCTTTCTTTGCTCTCCTCCCAATGGGCTTCAATTCTTGTTTTAGATCCTTTTGGGTCCTGTGTACTCACTTCCCTCATTCACATCGATATATTCCAATGTCTGGACACCCAGTCTTCAAAAGATTCTCTGTTGCTTGCCACTTCATCTGCTCCTAAGTCTAATATAATATGTTTTTAGTGTGAAAACTTTGAATGAAAATTTTAGTTTCTAAGTGGGCGTGGTGACATACTCCTATAATCTCAGCAGGCAGAGGCAGGAGGATGATGGTGAGTTTGAGGCCAGACTGGGCATCGTGGTGAACTCACTGATAGCCTGAGCTATATGGTGAAACGTTGTCTAAGAAGAAAATAGAATTTTATTTAGTTTCTAGTGGGCAACGTCTGAAAAAAAATTTTTTAATATTGTCCAAAATGTGGCTTTTGGGATTCTTTTTTTTGTTGCTGTTTGTCTTTTTGGTGGTACTGAAGGTTGAACTCATGGCCTTTGCACTGGACTATACCATAGTATGTTTTTATTTTGAGATGAAGTCTAAGTTGCATGGGCTGGGCTCCAACTAGTGAGTGTCCTGTTTCAGCCTCTCAGAATACTGAGGTTATAGGCGTGTTCTGCCACTCCTGGTTTCTCTCACTAAAACCTGAGTTAATTAAAGGATAATAGGAACCAAATTCTATATATTAGAATAATGAAGTTTTAATAGCTATTTTTATTCATAGTATTCTGAAAGTGAACATAAAGTTTCTGGAGCAGGGACAGAGTATGTAGTTATTGCTGCAGTAACCGTATCCAGTATTCCTTTGCACTAGTTTTTCCCCCAGGGCAATGCAGTGGGAACTGGATAGTTAGTTAATTGGTAAGTGAAGTACCAGAATATTTTAATCTGGGGACTTGTATACATGTTCCCCCCCCCCCGCACTGCCTCCCCAAATAGACTTTTGCACTCTTAACATTAACAAATTATGCTTGGGACCTGAAGGAGCCAGGGAGTCCTAGATACTTAATTTTTGGAATGTAATGAATGTTTCCAGTGGAGAAGATCAGACAAGTCTTGTAATTTACAACCCTTAGAATGTGTGCATAGTCTGGGATTTCGTCTTCCCTATAGTGTAAACATACACTACCAGAGATCCAAATCTCTTGTTATTTAGTTATCGTTAAATTTCAAAGTTTGTCCTTTGAAGGACAGTTTTCTTGGTTCAGAAATCCCTGACCATGCAGAAAGAAAAGTTTTTTCTCTCCACTGTTAAATCTTTTTTCTTATGCACCTTTCTTCTGGTATTTTTTTTAATTTGCAGAAGTATTAACGGTGAAAAAAATAAGTGGATATTTTAGTACAGCACATAGAAAAGAAGAAGGTAATGTCCAGCCTTACATACGGATGGCTTTCGTAACCAAGGAAATCTCCCCCACCGCTGTGAGGCCAGGTCCTGTCATCGTCGTCTCCAGGCTGTGCTTGTAGAAGATACTCTGCCACACTCACGCCCAGATTCCACCCAGCATTGCCTGCTTGTGATGTAGTTATCTAAACGTTTGACAGATTTCACCTGCTTATTCAAGTAATGCATATCAGTGATGTCACAGTGTTTTGTTTTTTTGTTTTGTCTTTTGAGACAGGGTCTCTTTGTAGTTCAGGCTGACCTTGAGCTCACTTTGTAGCCCAGGCTGGCCTCAAACTTGCCACGTCCTCCTGCCTCAGCCTCCCAAGTGCTGGGATTACAGGTGTGCATCACCATGCCTGGCCCTGTGTTCTGGAGTTTTGTTTTTTCTTTCTTTCCTTTTTTTTAAATTTCAAAAGTAAAAAAAGGAAAACATATTAACAAACAGCCATTTACAAAGTAGCACAAGAACAGTACAAGCAAAACTGAATTACAGACAAGGTGACAGGGAATTAACGATGACTGAGGTTTTCTTTGTTTTTTAGTAACAAGTTTGTGCAGTTCTAGTAGTAATTGATGCGTAGTTTTTCCTAAGTGCAGTGTAAATTGCATTCGGCTTGCTCACCTTGTCATGGGCTGGTCTCTTGATGTCTTTGAGGAGTGATAATTAATCTTGACTCTCAGCTTGTCAACTTGATTTGAGAGATGTCTAGAAAATTGGTAAAGCACACTTTGGGGTGTGTCTGTGAGGGTGTTTCCACAGACATTTGTATGTGGGTCAGCTGAGCGAGTGAGGCATGTTCTGAAGATGAGCCACACCACCCAGTAGATTGGAACTCAGATGGAACAAACCGTGGAGGAAGGGAGAGGCTCAAGTGACTGAATCGCAAGGGAGTGGTTTTATTGCTGCCATTGCCATGGATACTGACTCCAGATTCTTAAGTCTTTTAATGCAGATTTGGCAACATTTATGAAGAAAATGTTTGGCAAAAATACCCAAAGCTACATCTTAATTGTCAAAGTAGTAAAACATGAACAGGTAAACATAAGAGTTCCAGGTTGAGCAGGTGATTAATGTCTGCTTTTGTGTCTGGTATATCTGGGACAGGCATCTGGCACACAGCTGAGAGCTGATGGCATTGAGGGTGTACACCAGCTTCTGTCCAACCACTGTTGAAGCAGGAAGCTAAGGCGAGATTCATCAAAAAATGTCTCATCTCTCATGTTGAGTGATGTTTTTAGTCAGGAAAACATGAAATGTTTGTGTTGCCTGATTTTAGCTCCTTCCTTTAACTTCCATCATTGTTGAATTGTTTGGCAGATAGGTATTGAATAGCTACTATTTATTAGGTACAGTGAAGGGTACTGAGTATATTGTGGATAATAAAGTGCTACCTTGGTTCACAAACTTGATTTGTTCCACAGTTTTGGTGTTTATTTTTTTGGTTGGGGTCTCACTCTGTAGTGCAGGTTTGCCTTGGGCTTGCTATGTGGTTCAGACTGGCCCTAAACTTGCAGTAATCCCCGTCTCAGCCTCCCACATGCTGGGAGTGTAGCTGTGCACTACCAAGTCTGGCTGTTGCACGATTTTGGAAAAGATGGCCACATTAGTGTTTGCATTGGAAAGATGTAGCTACAGTCATGTTTGGCATCTGATGTAGAGTTTACCAAAGAAAAGGCTGAATTTTTTCAAAATGCTTTTGTTTGCAAACCAAATTAATAGGAGCTGAGGTTTTAAAATACATTTTCTTTGTGCTGAGCATAGGGGAAGGGGACCATGGTGAGTACCAGTGTGAACTTTTATTTCAGTTTTTGCTAAGTTTTCCTGGACAACATGGGTCTTGGCATTTCAGAACAGACTAGACAAAAGCCAGTCCCTCTGGGTAGAACTCAGAAAGGTTGAATGATTGGACTTTAGTATAGTAATCTTTTCAGCTGGGGATATAGCTCAGCAGCACAAGTGCCTATTTGGCAAGTGCAAAGTCCTGAGTTTGAATTTTGGTACCAAAAAAAAAAAAAAATTTCACTCTCGAGAGAGAAGCTGGGATTGAGAGGGTTTCCTCCTGAGAGTATGGTACTACTATGTCGGGGATTGGTGTTATGACCAGAGGTTGCCAAAAGTTTCCATGTGGCTGACTTTGCTGGTGCCAGAGCCTCCTGACTACTTTCTTGATTTCTCACAAAGGGGTCTGTCTGTCAAGTTACAACACCTGTCTCCTACATAGTAGTAGTGAGTGTCAAATCGAGGCCTTGGCATACCTCCTTTTTTAAAAGGTACTCCTCTCTTCTAGAGACTCTTGTAGATGTATTGAGATGTCCAAAGGCCCTGGTAGTTCTAATTATAAGTTGTCTTTGAGGAATTACGCCATCTGGCCTAGCAGCATAGTGATTTAGGGTGATAATAAGGCTGAGTATGAAGTGAGTTTTATCAGAAGTCTCCAGCTTTCACTTTGATTTGCAAAGGGAAAGGTTGTTGTGGCAAACATCTAATGCTGCTTGTACAGTGGTGGCTAGGGTCCATGGTACTCAGTGTGTTGACTTTCAGCCCCAGAGAAAACAAAGGACAAGTTGTCAGGAAGGTACAAAGTATTCCTTTTTCACTATCTGCCTTCTCTGACTCAAATTTTTTTTCACCAGATTATAGTTTATTTTTGTGTACATTGTTTTTAGGTTATAAGTTCTGAGACAAAGATCCTAGGGAGGTAATGCTTGATTAATAATAGAGAACTACTAAATATTTGGATGAGTGGGACTCAGTTTTTGCTCCCTAGAGGAGTTAATGTTGTAACTATGACTGTCTTCCCCAAGTTTGTACAGGAGGAGCCCATCCCTCTGTTCAAAGATATGTAGAGGGCTGGGGATGTAGCTCAGTGGTATAGTGCTTTCCTAGTATGTGTGCAGCCCTGGGTTTAGTTTCCAGCACAGGAGGGAAAAGGACCCACAGAGATGTTTTCCTTACAATGTTGGTTCAGTTATAGTGGGAGGGAAGGCAGATTTATGAATTGGTACAATGAAGAAATCCTGTAAAACGAGGAGCAGTAGGAGGCACTAGGGTGTTTTGCCAAAAAAGAAAGAAAACTCAGGTGAAGATAGTCCAGACTCCCAAGTACTTGAATGGTTGTCTTGTAGAAAAATTATTAACCTTAATCAGTTTGTTTCCAGAGGGGCAGTTCTGAGGAAACCCTTAGGATTATTAGAGCTGACTGATTAGAGAAGGAATTTTTCATGAATGGAGCTGTGAAAGTAGAGGCATAATGGCCAGTGGTTTAAAGTACTGCAAACTAGATTGTATATCTTAGGCAAAGGTGGACTAAACAGTCGTACTAAAGAGTTTGAAATGTTTCATACTTAGTTCTAAGTTCCATGATCATGAATTTCAGAGAAATATTTTTGTCTTAAGATGTTCAGCAGTGGCGCCGTGTGCATATCTCACTGCCAGGTGGCTCTGATTTGAATTGGATTGTTCCTGCCTATTTGTACGGCTCCTCAGTGGGTCTTCAATTACAGTAATGCAAAGAAAGGTGTTACTTCTGGCAGACCAGGTTTTTTGTCATATTTCCCTAAGGAAAATATTAAAATGGCAAAAATTGTAGTAAAACTAATTTGTGGTAAAGCAGTTATAAATGGATATTGTATGCTCTATACACCAGCAGTGGTATACTTATAAGGTTGCCATATTGTTTGTCTGTTTGAGATAGTCTTGCTATATATAGTTCAGGGTGGCATTGAACTCACTGTGTAACCCAGGTTGGCCTCAAACCCACAGCAATCCTGTCCTAGCTTTAGAAGTGCTGAGATTACAGGTGTGTGCAACCGTGCCTGGCCCATGCAGTGTTAAAATTGAGAGAATTAATTGATAAACCATTCATGAGCATAAGTGAAATTTTCATTTAATGAAATAAATTTACCGATTATTGTAATAATTTTTAAGCCCATATGAATACTATTAATTTATATTTATATTTGGACAGTAATTATTTAAAGTCAAGCAACTAACTCGATTTGGTCCATTCATAGATTTCTTACTAATTTTATTAGTGGAAAGACTGATAAAAGTGGTTATAGTAGGTCCATTTGTACACCTGATTATTCAAGGTGATGGGAACATGTTAAGACAGTCTACTATACATTGAACAGTTATGTACGTTAGGTCATGTTAACTACTTTCTGTTTGCCAGCTGTTAAGCATTCAGGAATCAATCTCTGTCAAATAGTTGTAAATGAAAAGATTTTTGAGCTTGTCCTCTAATTTTAACAGTTCCTAATGATGCTTTTGTGCTTTATGTACTCTCTTAACCCATTGAACTTATTATGACAGTACTTTAGACTGGATAGTTCTGGAGAAACAGAAACTTACTGCTCGCAGTTCTGGAAGCTGGGAAATTCAAGGTCAAAGCAGGGCAAATTCATTGTTCGGTGAAGAGTTGTTTCTTGTGGATGGCGCCCTTTGTGTGTCCTTACAAGGTGGAAGAGCAAAGTAGCTCCCTTAAATGTATTTTAAAAGGACACTCTAATCCCTCATGATTTTGTCAGTTCCCCACAGCCCCATCTCTCAACACTAACATTCAGGTTTTTAGGGAAGCTTAAACTTTCCCTCTGAAGGTTTAGTAATCAAGTCTTTTGAAACAAACTGACAGTAGGCAAATTAAAGGTACAGAAGCATTCAGGTTGATTATACACAGGAACTATTTAAAGCAAGGGCCCCCAAAACCTGGGGGCCAAAGAGAAGGTGAAGCTTCATCTCTCTTTCTAGCCATTCCACACTGCTTGCATTACTACTTGAGCTGAACCTGTTGTCAGATCAGTGGTGGCGTTAGATGTTCTTAAGGGTGGAAATCCTACTCTGCATGGGAACAATGTAGATTGTATACTCATGAGAATCTAATGCCAGATGATCTGAGATAGAGCTGAGGGGCAGTGATGCCCGTGCTGGGAAACGTAATTATTATATATCAGAAACATATACTTACAACAAATAAAAACTAAACTCAGCCCATACCCCTGTCTGTGGAAAAATTGTCTTCCACCAAATAAGTCCCTAGTGCCAGCAAGGTTGGAGACCGTGTGGAACTTAAAAGAAGGACCAGATATTTAAGACTTAACTACCCTTTTCATAGGGCAAGGGGAAATAGGAACCTATAGGCAACTAGAGAGGGGTAGTAAATGATATTTTAGGGGGAGAAAATGAGGCTGAACAGACAAGGGTCTGGAGCAAAAGGCCATCCTGGATGTAGATACGGTGACTGATTTTTAGGCTTTTCTCTGTCATAGGAGTTTATTTTTTCTTGGTTAATGAAATTTCAGTAAGAGTATTTGAAAATAGTTAGGTTTTTTTTGATAGAGCTAGTTTTTAGATGGATAAAGGACCCTTAGAGAAAGCCTTTGCCTCTGTTTGCTGCTTTACAGATGTTCTTAAAGTTCACAGTGGTATATTTTGAGGTATTGTACTCTGAGGCCCAAAACTTGGGATGACAGTTTTGGGGCTACACAGACATTCAGATATAGCACTTCCTTTTCAAATATTAATATTATTTTTACTTCCTTTTTGTTCCTAGCAATGTCTCAGGCTGTGCAGACAAATGGAACTCAACCATTAAGCAAAACATGGGAACTGAGCTTATATGAATTACAACGAACACCTCAGGTAATGTAGGTTAAAATAACCTTGGAAATATGAAGTATGTGAACTGAGATACAATTTTGGAAAATGAAAACCTAAAGGATACTTCCTTCTTACTGTAATAAATTTTTTTGTATTCATACAAGCCTCTGTTAGGCACTAGAGGAGGAACAGTGGGAAATAAAACAGATGTGACTCTAACCCATGAAGTTTATAGACGTTAAATAAGTAAATATCCACAAAATCACACGTATTGAGAAGTTGCGCTGTGACAAGTTAATAGTGGGGCAACTAGGTAGACTGTTCTGAGGAAGTAGGATGGCATAAACTAGAGGAGAGGTTTGAAAGTAAACATGCTTAAAGCGACTCATTTTAAGCTTGAGATGCCTGTAAAAGAGTAAGCAGGCAGGGATGCTACCTAGAGTCTGGGCTGATTATAAAACTTGAGCACCTATTAAGCAATGGGAATGAGTGTGCCCATCAGAACTGAAACAGAGCCCGGGACTTCATTTAGAAGTGCTTCAGCGTTTAGAAATTGGGTAACAGACAAAGTAAATGGAACCAGTGAAGGAGACTAAGAGAAACCGATGGGGGGGAGAGGGCATTCCGAATCTAAAGGAGGGAGGACGGAATTAATATGTTCAAAAGTGCCGATAGGCTGAAATAAAATGAAGATTAGAAAAGTGTTTCTTAGATTTGGTGTTTATACTTGGTTACCTTAACGAGAGCAAATTCACTTGAGTATAGGTTAAAAATCGAATGGAGCCATGATATGTTTTCATTGTTGGTTCATACATGAACCAAGGAAATGGTAATTGTGTGTAATGGAGAAAAGTGAAAAAAGATACAGAGGGTTCTTCAGAGAAGTTTGGCTGCACAGGGGAGCAGAGAAACAGCAAAAACCTGGAGGGAAATACAGAATTAGGAAATTTCCTGTTCTGTGTATGAGTGCCCCATTTCCCCCATACCTTGCACATTTCATTGTGCAGTAACCTCACTGAGATACTAATATTTTAAACTGATAATAGAGAGGGAAAGATTGCTGAAACCCGAGAGCAAATAAAATCCCAAAGAGAGGCTTCTTCAAGAACAAAGAAATGAACCTTTCATAGGAAGAGGTGTAGTTTCTCCTTGAAACAAACAAAAAGCTGTTTTATAGATTTGCTAAAGAGGAAATGAAGAAACCCTCAGTGAAATACAGTAGCAGGTGAAATACAGTAAAATACAGTGGGAGGTAACTCAGTGAGTACCTGTGGCAGATAGTAAAAGGTTTGCAGAGAGAAGAAAAGGTATAAGGTAGGGTAGAGGAAGGAAAAGTGAATTTGTTATAAGCAGCAGCTCCTGAGCATATATTAATACCCATTTAAGGCTGGTGAAATTTTTGGTGATGCCCATCCGGTTTCCATTTTTGCACACAATACTACACACCCATACAAACACAGATCTGAAGAACATCGGTGATTGGTTTAGCCAGGGTTAGATTTTGTTAGAAATCCAAGTAGGTTGTCATACTTGCTGAATGACAGGTTTCTTCACCTATAAAATAGGTATTGTAAATCTTAAATCATATATTTGCCTGTTAGAATTTTGAATATGGAAGAATTCTTAGGGTTCAGCTGATCTAAACATTATTTTTAGATCAAACAGTGTTACATAGAGAGAGCCATAAAACGAATTACATAATTAGAATTACCAAGGCACATAGTTCCAAATTCAATGTTTTTCTTTTAATACCAGGATAATTTCCTGCTTATCTTTTACTATATTAATATATTATCTTTACTTTTAAAATAAGGGTTTACATATTGTATTGGTGATGGGGATGCAAGGAGTGAGAAGATTAGAGCTCAAGCAAGACTGGCTATGAGTTGACAAAAGTGGTGGCTGAGTGATAGGCACATGTTCATTTTTACCTTTGTATATTCATATTTGCCATAATAAAAAAATAAGTAGTATTTAATTTTAAAGCGACTCTCTCTTTTACAGGAGGCAATAACAGATGGCTTGGAGATTGTGGTTTCCCCTAGGAGTCTCCACAGCGAGTTAATGTGCCCGATTTGTTTGGATATGTTGAAGAACACTATGACTACAAAGGAGTGTTTGCACCGTTTTTGTGCAGATTGTATTATCACAGCCCTAAGAAGTGGGTATGTTGAAATGAATTACACTAGTTATTTACATTGTAGCATGACTGTAGGTAGCTCCCTGGACTTTGAAGTATGTAAAATACCATTCCTATAAAAGTGTTATTTCAGTAGAAGAATTGATAGCAGATAAATAGTGGATAGCTTTTCCATGTATGGTATGGATATCAGAAAGGGGAAGTTTTAATTTAGCTAAGAAGAGATTTTTGTTTGTAAAATGGTATGCATAAATTATCACTGAGAAGTATCTAAAGTTTTCTCTTTTGGTAGTGGTAGTATCTGAGGTTGGCAGTCTTTTATCTATTTATCAGAGATTTAAGGAAATTTGTGTTAATCGTTTTAAACTTCAGTGACTTCAGAAAGGTATTGCAGTAAATATGATAACTACGTAGAAACCGGTTATTTTTGTTTTTAGGCCAAAGGTACTGGCATTGTTTACATTTTCTTTTCCTCTCTTTTTTTATTTAGCAACAAAGAATGTCCTACCTGTCGGAAGAAACTAGTTTCCAAAAGATCGCTAAGGCCAGACCCAAACTTTGATGCACTCATCAGCAAAATTTACCCTAGTCGTGATGAGTATGAAGCTCATCAGGAGAGAGTATTAGCCAGGATCAACAAGCACAATAACCAGCAGGCGCTCAGTCACAGCATTGAAGAAGGCCTGAAGATCCAGGCCATGAACAGGTATTGGGAAAGAAGGAGCTTTAGACAGGGTGGCCATTATTTGTAATGCTTCATTAAATCGTGAATTTACTTTTTGAAAAATTTAAAATATATTAACACATAGTAGTTCTGCATGATTACTTTTTCATACAAGTATAATATGCTTCTAGGCATGATAGGGTTTTGATGTAAAATACTAGTATTCTCTCCACTATTCTATTTCTCCTCACTAGAGCAAAAGTTGAAAGAGTTGCCTATGTTTGTTTCTCGTGTGTTGTATGCTGAATGTCTTCTAGCTAGGCTTTCATCATCACAGATCCCCCATCATACTGCAATTGGGAAAGTTATTATTGACCTTCACATTATGCAATCTAATGGCTAATTCTCAAACCTCATCTTTGTGAGGAATATTTGACACAATTAAGTTTTCTTCTTCACCTGGTTTTTGTGAGATTAGTTTTCTAGGTTCCCTTTTTACATCACCAAGTACTCCTTCTAAGTTTCTTGTCTAAGTTTATTCCAGTTCCCCTGACTCTTCAGAGTAGAACATCCCAAGGATCAGGTCTTTTGAGTATGAAGTCTATCTCCAGATGATCTCATTCAGTTTCCTGGCTTTAGTATCTGGTATGCTGATGATTCCTAGATACATTTATCCAGCCTGGACTGCCCTGACTTTCAGATTTTGTCTTCCCTTACATAGCTAATAAGCATCTCAAAACTACTGAACTTTGATGTGTACTCCTTGCTTCTCTTTACTGTTGATCATTTTAGTTGGGGCTGGGGATATAGCTCAGTGGAATAAGCGCCTGCCTAGCAGGCTCAGGGTCCTGAGTTCGATCCCCAGTACCTCCAAAAAAAGAAAAAGAAAACCACAGATCATTTTAGTTGATGGCAACTCCATTAGTCCATTTGCTTTAGCTGTAAACTTTGAAACCCCCACATCCCCCAAACCCACAAAACCCTTCATGGATTCCAAGACCTTGCATAATCTGGGCGTTTGGTTTACCCTCATTCTTTCTTCCTAATTTATTCAGGCTTTAGTACTGATCATTATTTTCCAAAGTAGGAGATACGGATAAAAAGCCTCATTTCAATCTGATGGTTGTTACTTTGGCTGAAGATCAGAATCACTTTTAAGCCTTGGGGCTTAAGGCATCTCTCAAAACCAAATAACTGGGGCCCAAGTACACTGTTTTTAAGGTTCTTAAGTGGTGCTGATGTGTGACCAAGGTAAAAAAGAATCATTGCCTTAAAGGTTAAAGGATGTGTTCCATTGTAAACACAGAAGCCTGAGCTGCCACTGTTTTTTTAAAAAGTAATATTTTAAAAAGAATAATACATTCTTAAGAGTTGGAAGAACTTCAGTGATTGTTTAATTTACTCTTTCATAAGGAACAAGAATGTTGTTAGCAAAATCCTTTACAGACAGTGCTTTGGTTTCGTCTGAATATTTCTGGCAGTGGGTCTGTGTAATAAGAAATCATTTGATTTGTTGGCAACTTTGTTAAAACTTCCTTACTGTTCTTTAAACTCACCAAGTTTTTTTTTTTTTGCCTCAGGGTCTTTGTATTTTCTTTCACAGATGCTCTTCCTGATAATCCATATAAAATACTCCTTCACTCTTTTGAAGCGTCTGCTGGGTTTCCGTCCACCCTAGGACTGCGTACTTCCTTACCTTCTCCATCTCATTTTTTCTGCATAGCATTTGTTCTCTTTGTTATTGTTGTCATCTTTTTAACACAGGGTTTTGTTATGCAGTTCAGGCTGGCCGTCAACTCAGTTTGTAGCCCAGGTTGGTCTTGAACTCACAGTAATCCTCTTGCCTCGGTCTCCTGGGTGCTGCGATGCAAGCATGCACCACCACACCTGGCCCATAGCATTTACTCCTTAAATATGTTGTTTGCTGCACTAAAATATGTCATAGTAGGGTTGAGACTGTATCAGTCTTGTTGACTTCAACACCAGTACGGAGAATAAGTGTTCAGTAAAAAATTCTGAATATGTGAAAAAATTTTGTAGTTCTTTTATATTGAACTAAAATTATGCTCAGGGTATAGTGGTCTAAATCTGTCTTCTATGGAAATATGTTGGATTCTGTGTGTTTTTCAGATTGTACTTCTAGCGTTATACATTCTTAACATGCTCCTTTAAGGCTACATTGTCATATTCCGGTTGCTTTATTCCACTTCATATCACTCAAAATAATGGGTGTTATTCCTAAAACAGTACCGTCAGGACAGTACGTCCTATTACAGGTGTAATTTAATAAATGTAGGCTACAATAGACTATTTGCCTTTACACATTATGTGAATGTTGCCCGAAATTCATTCTTGTCCTGAAGAGTTATGGGGTAAAAATAAATGCAGTCAGTCTTAGGGAACTTGTTAGATTACTTCACCTTATAGTCAACTAAAACAACGTCATAAAAAATCATGTTTGTTATAGATTTTAGAACGTATGTACATACCATTCTTATGTTGTAATTATTGAGAGTTTTTTATTGTTGTTCCATTATTAGGGTTTATGGATTTTAAAAAACTGTGCTTAAGTGCTCACTCCCACAGCACATACACAGTACTAAAGTTGTGGTTTCCAAACATGCAACATAAAGCTAAGCATTTCAAAAACCATTTTAAGTATGGTGTTCTGTTGTGTTTACTCACCTTGTTGTGCCGCAGATCTCCAGGACTTTTTTTTTCATATTATATAAAACTAAAATTACCCATTAATCAGTTACTCTGAATTTCTTTCTCTCCTCAGCTTCTGGTAATCACCATTTCACTCTCTGTGAGTTAATAACTCATACAGGTGAAGGCAGTGGTGTCTTTTTTGTGGCTGGTTTATTTGACTTAACCCAGTATTTTCAACATACTTATATGGTGTCATAAATGGGATTTTTCTTCTGTTTTGAAGGCTAAATAACATTCTGGTGTATGTATTTGTATCTTTCGGATCACAATTTTATCGGTTAACATTTAGGTCATCATCTCTTAGTTTTGAAATTATCCATAGGTTTCAGCAGCAGAATTTTATTTTCTTTGCTTTTTTAAAGCAGGAATTCTTTCTTTTAATTGGTATTTTGTTTGCGATACATAGTAGTTATATTTGTTTTAGGGAAATTGTTAATTTGGTTTGAGGGAAATACATATTTTGATCCCTTTATTACCCTTTCTTTCCTCCCTCCCCCTTTATTTTATTCTTCAATTAATTTATAACCATAAAACTATGAATTTTTGATTATCTTTTCTAACCAGTGTACCATTATTTGCTTGTTCTGGCAGTAAACTTAATGAAGACACTATTTTTAGATGTGCTGTCATTCTTGCATACTTCTTTTTCATCATGTATCCTTTTTTTAATGAGGGACTTACATTAATGTAGGAAGATTATTTAACTTTTATCTCATTTTCTTTGATTTTCTCAACTACAAAATGGCTGTGATGTTATGGTGAAGAATAAATGAGATTATGCACACACGGTGCCTTGCCTAGTAATTGGTTAGTGAGTTGCATCTGTAACCGTGTTGGTTGCGTTATGTGACACTGGCAGACTTTGTAGGAAGTCAGGAGTAGAATGTGCCACCCTTTAAATTTAGTTTGCTTAAGAATATTTTGATCTATGCCTCAAGTATTTGTGAGTAGTGAGGTTTTTTTTTTTCCGAAATAAACTTTTTATTTATTTTTTCCAAAGTAGCTGTTTTAGTAGTATTTGCTATGACACTGTAAAGAAATCTATCAGGAATTAGAAAGATACTGTAACAGAAGAACTACTGTATGTTTAAGAATTTCTAACAATACTGGTGTGGATAGTGCTTCAAATCAAAAGAAACATAATTTTTGGACCAGTCATGCGGACTGAGTAATAATGAGTGAGGTTTTTTTTAAAGCTTGATTGCAGGGACGCATGGGGAACAATGACATTATGCAGGTTACCAGATTCACTTAATCAAGATTTTTTTAGAATCTGAAATCAGGAGCAGACATGCTTTGAATGTGATGCTTTGACTAAATGTAAATGCCGTGTATCTTCCCGTGTCGTCCCCCTTTACTAGGTTACAGCGGGGCAAGAAACAGCAGATTGAAAACGGGAGCGGCGCAGAGGATAACGGCGACAGCTCGCACTGCAGTAACGCGTCCACACACAGCAACCAGGAAGCGGGCCCGAGCAACAAACGCACCAAAACTTCGGACGACTCGGGGCTGGAACTTGATAACAACAACGCGACAGTAGCAATTGACCCAGTAGTGGACGGTGCCAGTGAAATCGAGTTAGTATTCAGGCCTCACCCCACACTCATGGAAAAAGATGACAGTGCACAGACAAGGCAAGTATGTGGGTTAGTTTGAGATTGTCTGAATTCAGGTCTGAGTTGGAGTTAAAAGGCAATTTTATGTAAGAAATAGAAAACCAGTATTCGTCCCACTGCCAGTGGTTGTTTTCTGCCTCCCTCATGTACTTGGCATCCAGAGTTGAACATCAGAAAAGAGTGACCCTTCTAGACAGGCAGAAAAAAGACTAACTTCGTTTCTTAACAGTGATACCAGCATGCCAGTAGGCTTTAAAACTTACGCTGGTGAAAGGGAGTTTACCCTTGTATTTCTAGCACACTGCCTGTCATTGAGGGAAGGTAAACATTAAGCATTTATTGATTAAGTGGCTGAATGGTATATTATTTAAATTTTGTAGATACTAAGCAGTTTCTTTCAAGTTGCTATTCTTCTTGATGCTGCAGCCAGCAGATCTGATCATTAGTGTTAAAATTTTGATGTTGCTGTTTTTTGCTTTCAGCACTTTATGTATTTCTGTTTGATTTTATGACTTTATGTCTTATTTTACAGAGGCTAAGGGAGCTTTAATGACCTGGCAGTCAGGTAGTGAGGGTGTAAGTTCTTTTCCTTGTATGCTTTTCAGTAAGAAAGTTTCACATTACAAACCAACAGATTTCTAATTATTTTTTAATAATTGAGACATTAACATTTAATGTAGCTTTTTAGAAATAGTTGTATAATTTAAGTGCATTTTTCTCCTATATTCTATACATTAAATTTTTAATGATTCATTCTTCCAGATACATAAAGACCTCAGGTAATGCCACTGTTGATCACTTATCGAAGTATCTGGCTGTGAGGTTAGCTTTAGAAGAACTACGAAGCAAAGGAGAGTCAAACCAGATGAACCTTGATACAGCCAGTGAGAAGCAGTATACAATTTATATAGCAACAGCCAGTGGCCAGTTCACTGTGAGTATTTAAACTAATACTGTTGAAAGTGGGAGCACACTGACCAGTTCTGAGTGGCAGGTGGTGGGGAAGGCCTAACAAGACTGCAAAACCAGGACCTGAAAGGAAAAAAAATCACAACAGAATAGTTGACTAACACCCTTTGCTTGTTGTGTCATGAACAAATGTGACAGGTATTCCTAAGATTGAAAAAGAAAATGTTGTGGAGCTCTTTTTGTTCTATTTATGATGTAAATAATTCTTTTTTTTTCTGTTTTATTGTAGGTATTAAATGGCTCTTTTTCTTTGGAATTGGTCAGTGAGAAATACTGGAAAGTGAACAAACCCATGGAACTTTATTACGCCCCCACCAAGGAGCACAAATGAGATTTTAAAAATCAATTCTGGACTGAACTTTTTTTATAGCCTAATTCTTTAATATTAAAGATGTACCATCATTACTTTTATGGACAGATCTTGGATATGTTGTTCAGTTTCCTTTCTGAGCCAGACTTGTTTACACTATTAGATTTACTTTCCCTTAATTTAAGATTTACTTTTTAGAAGGGACTGCAGTTATTCAATACTTTCTCTTTCCTTTAAAAAATATAAGTTGTATGCGTTCACAAAGTATAGTTCCACTTGGAGCACCCTTTGACCCAGGAATTTTTCATAGTTATATACTCTAAGTAAAGATTAAATTGGCTATCATTTTCCTTCTCCTCTCAAAAGTTTTCTAGGCCTATGGAATGTTAAATACAGTAATATGTATTCCAACTTTTCCCCCCCTGGAGTCTTAATATATTTATAGTTTTCTATATAAACTGTAGTATCTTCATGAAGACCCAAGGCTCAAATTTACTGTGCTTAAAAACAATTCTCATAGGATTATAATTTTCATGGTATTTTCTTCCATAATATCTCATTTAAAAGGAAGTTCTTTATGAACTTGGTGTCCATTGTCATGCAATGTTAGTTTTTTCATTTTTTTTTTCCTTGTAAGTTTAGAATTTCTGGTCATGGGGAAGAGAATCAAATAAAATCTTAAGTTCTATGGGAACGTGGTTCATTAACAGATTTTACTGAAGAAAGAATTGGTAGTAACATGTAGTCCTCAATTGTATATTTAAGAGTTCTTTTTTTGTATTTTGCTGTCTTCATTTCCTGTTATATGTTTTTGATGTTCTTTTCCTATTAAAATATCAGAGATATGGAGATATTTTGCACTTTAGCCTTGATGAAAAGTACAAGATATGTTCAGTGCTTTCCTCATTCATTTATTGGTAGTAGTCACATAAATTTCAAGAATTAACATGGCACATACAACTAACAATGGGGAAACTGTTTGAAAAGTATGCCTCGTGTTTAGAGTTGCCCTATCAATTTATAAATTTGATGCTCTGCTAATTTACACTGTGTAGAAACTAAGTTAATGGAATTTGAGCCCTGGTTTGATATGTACTGAAAGATAATTCTGTAGAAAAATGTGATCCAATAGGGTAAAGTTATTCGACTTTCAGTTTTATATTGAGAGACAGTGTTGAAGTTTTGGAAGCCAGAGGGTTTATGGTGAGAGGTTAAAAATAAGATGGGCTCGTGTGTTATTTTTCATCCCTGTTGTGATTCTGTGTATGTCTCCAAGGTTATATTACCACAGTATTTACACAGACTTGTTTGTATTGAGAAATGGACCCCAAAGGGTTTTGCTAGGGAGTTAGATCTCTCATATCATTGTAAGTAAAGTCTGTCTATTCATTGTAAATATTTATCTGTCAGTTTTGACAGATTGGGGCCAGCTTGATGTTTTAAATCTTAAGCCAAGTGTGAAAACTTCAATTTTCTACCATTTTATTGAAAATATTTAAAATCTGTTTTTACAGGTTTCTTTGTTTTGGTAATTTGTGCCATGAAATTTGAAAACTACCAAAAATTAAGAGTACTTTTATATTCAATTTCTTTTCTGGTATATAATGTTAAACTGCATAGATTATTAATGCATGTCCATTGAATATAACCCTGGTTTAGTGGTAAAACTGTTTAGATTTTATTAGTGACATTAGATTAGTAATTGCATTAAATAACTAAATTCCCACTGTGGTTATTAATTGAAATTTTGTCTTTAAGCAGAAAGTTATTTGTGAATGAATATAAGCTTTGTGCTTAGAGAATGTATGTGTTTTTACCTGTCAGTATGGGAGGACATAAACTGTGTGCAGCATTAGTGAAGTCATTGGATGTGTAATCCTTTGCAGATATAGCTACAAGTATGTGATGGTGCATTGAGTGAATCGTGTGAGCGTGTGTGTGCGTTTGTTTTGAGACAGCAGGAAGAGAAATACTGTTGGCCATCACTACCAGTTAAGGTTTCATAAAATACTACTTTAAATTAGTAATTTGTATATCCACTTGATCATTTGGCTCATCAGTTGTGATGAATGCCTTTTAGATACTGTATCATTTTAAAATTTGTTCTACTAACTATATATAACCAAATTTACCTCTTTACCTCCTGCCCCCTTTTGAGACAGGTCTCAGCCAGGCATAAACTGGGCTCAAGCATCCTCCTGCATACATACAACAGTCTTCCTGAGTACAGTAGTTTGGACTGTAGGTGCCCTCCTCCTTTGTCCATTTTAAATTGGGTTGCTTTGTTGTTGAATTAGAGGAGTTCTTCATTCTGGGAATTAGTCTGTTTTTAAGTATATGATAAAGTATTTTCTCCTTGTGGGTTTTCTTTTCATTCGCTTGATAAGCATCCTTGATATACAAAATATTTTAATTTTGATGAAGAGTAACATATGTTTTCTTTTGCTGGTTGTGCTTTTGGTGTCATATTGACATCACCATCTGACCCAATGCTATGAAGATTTTCCTGTTCTTACAGAGTTTCATAGTTTTGGCTTTTAGGGTCTTCCATCCAGTTTTGAATTTTGCATATGGTAAAGATCAAGGTTCAACTCTTCATGTGCATGTGGATTTCCAGTTTTCTTAGAGGTGAATGATAATTGAGTGGTATTAATTCATTGAATGGTATCTTAATTTTCTCATTGCTGAGACAAAACTGCAGACTCCTGAAGTTAAAGGAGGAAAGTTTTATTGTTGCTTACATTTCGTAGAGGTTTCAATTCATAGTTGGCTGGTTCTCAGGCAGGGTAGCCTGGCAGAAGAGAAAAAAGTTCTTGGCAGGCAAAAGACAGCAAGCAGCAACCAACAACAGCAGCCTTCTTCCTTTCTCTTATAGTCTAGCCGGGCTACATGCCCTTAGGGTGGGTAGCACACACTCACAGGCTGACTTGGATGAAATAAAAATGCTAGGTGAGAAAAGCAATCTTTTAAATGTCCATTTTATTTTTACTTGGAAATAATTTCTTTTTACAGTGATACCTTGGTTTACAAACTTAATAATTTGTTTTACAGTTTAGGGGAAGATGGCTGTGGTTGTATTTGTCACCTAATGTGGAGTTTGTGAATGAGCTAAATTTTGCCAAATGCTTTTGTTTGTGAATCAAATTGTTTGTAAACAGAAGCATTAATGAGGTTATTACTTCTAATCAAGCATAAGAAAGGAGCTAGGTGTGGGGTGCATATCTGTAATGCCAGCACTCTGGCATTAGGCTGAGGCAGGAGGATCGCAATGAGTTTGAGGGCAGTCTTGACTGCATAGCAAGACTGTGTCAAACCCAATTCCCCCAAAAAAAGCATAAAAGAGGAATATTAGTGTGCAATTGTAACTATAAAAATAACTTCATTCAGGGCTGGAGATATAGCTCAGTGGAATAAGCGCCTGCCTAGCAAGTGCAAGGTCCTGAGTTCGATCCCCAGTACCGCCAAAAAAAAAAAAAAATCATTCAGAACTTTCCTGTATTTGTCAGCTAAGAACCTCTGAAAAATCCACTGTTCTGTCACAGCAATAAGAACATTATAAAAAATCAACATTTTCAGAAGTCTGGAATGAACTAAGGGCATCTAACAATTAGGAGAACCTTTAAATGCTGCAGTTTCATAGTATTTAACTTGCCCATCCCTTTTTCTGTAGCTTCATAGTAATCTTGATAGCTATGAAAACCAGAAGCCAGCTGTTGGAGGGGACTTAAAGCTCCCCCAAAAGAGCAAGTTTGGATTCTCCCAAACTACCCCCCAAAACAACCTCACCTGGGGTGGTGGTGCATACCTGTAATCCCAGGAGGCTCAGACTCAGGAGGCTGAGACTGAATTGCTGTGAATTCAAGGCTATCCTGAACTGCCTAGTGAAACTCTGAAAACGACAAAAACAAAACTTAAAGAACTGTCAATGTTTTAGGTATAGGTGGCATCTCCTTTTTTTGGAAAAGGTTTATTTTCAGAGCCTGTCTTAGTTGGACTCATGTAGTACAAATATCTCAATCGCTAGAGGGTTTATGAAAAATAGTCTGACATAGTGGTTGCGTGAGGCAGCAGGGGCTAGAAAGAGGCTGACCAAAAAGAAGGTGGGGCATCTGCATCACGTTCCCTGGACTCTTTAATGCACCGGGCAGGGCTGCTCAGAACTCTTGAAGCACTAGTCCCACTTGTGTTGGACCTTGAGGCTCTGTGTAAGCAGAAAGTGAAGCTAAGGCACAGGTTAATTCCAACATAGAAACAGCATAGCAAGTGCTGTTTACGACTTTTAAAGAACTCTCTTCTGGGCTAATGAAGTAAAGACTCCAGTGTTCACATACAGTGAACAATGCATATCATAGCAAATTAGTCCAGGAAGATCACTAAACAAACACTAAATACAAATCTGGGCAAGTGAAGGGATTCTGATTTCCAGAGTTACCACATAGTCTAGTTTTCAGCAGAAGACATCAAAGGAATGGAAAGCATCTACGAAGAAGTCTTAAGTGTTGGGCTTAACAAATTTAAGTAACCTTTTTGTAAACACATCTAAACACCTAAAAGTGTTAAGGGACTGAATATTAGAGAAGTCTATCAGAAAAAGAAATTTGAGTTCAAGTACAATAACCAAAATTAAAAGTGGTGTAGAACAGTGACGGAAGTTTTAGAGCTTTCAGTAGCAGCCGGCTGCAGCATGTGTGCTGTAGGTTCACCACCACTGGTCTAGAGGGGCTCAACAGATGTGCACAGCTGGAATTAATGAGCTTGACAACAGGCCAATTAAAAGTAGACGTGCGGAACATTATTAAGTGCACTAACTTGTAGAAAGCAAATTTTGGGAGAGGAAGAAAGTGTATTTGAAGAGCTAATTTCCAGAAACTCCAAAGTCAAGTGAAAAATACCAATTGCACATCCACAAGAGCTCAAATTATATAATACAGAAAAGATCCACAAAGCAGAGTCTCTAGGAAGCAAGAAGAGAAAAGCAGTTCATTGAACACAAGGCATTTTCAATAATGCTCACTTCTCTGAGTCATTCAAAGTGCTGCAAGAAAGGTGGTCAACCAGGAATTACCTGCCAGGTGTGGTGCACACCAGCAGTTCCAGCATTAGAGGAGACTTGGGCAGGGAGACTGCACATTCCAGCCTAACCTAGGAAGTTAGCAAGATGCTGTATCAAAAAGAGTCTGTACTTCAGTGCTACTGAAAACCCTCCTTTCAGTCCCTAACCACAACAAATAGAAAAAAGAATTTTTAAGATAGTAATAATTTTGAGTCAGTCCTACGAAGTTGCTCACAATGGCCTTGAACTAGATGTTCCTGCTCCAGCCTTACAAGCAGCTGGGATGCCAGGCACACCACTGTTCCTGACAGCTTTGAAGACCAGGAACTCAAGGGTACAGGGCCAGCAAGCTGTTTCGTGAGGCCCTCTTTTTGGCAGGCAGACAGCTCAGCTCCTGCCTTACTGTCATCAAATGGACAGCAAATGAGCGCTGTCCTGTCCAAAATAAAAACAATACAGTTAAGTGCTGCATGCATGTACTAATAAAAATTTTTAAACACGAATTGGCTCAGGAATGTCCACACTCAGACTTCCTTTAAACCGAATTATTTCCCAAAGGTTCAACTTAACACGTGATGGTGGGATGCACCAAATTTGTGTGTGGAGGGGTGATGAAACAGTGCATACATTTTACTTTGTAACTTGATTTAAAAGAAAATTGTATAGAGTTCAGTTGTGTTGCTGAATAATGAAGATAAATTTTGAGGAATGAATTATGTGAGAACAGACCACTTAAACATACACGGTTGGTCTGTCTAATACATGTCTAGGCTGCTATTCTCTATTGGACCTGGGCTACAAGCCTTTTCAGCATGTTACTATAATAAATACTGTTGACATTTTCAATATTGGTGTTTTTTATATCTAAACAGTAAAAACAGTATAAGCCAGGAATGGCAGCACATGACAATAGTTCCAGCTACCCAGGAGGCTAAGGCAGGAGGACTACTTGAGCCCAGTTCAAAACCAGTGTCACAACACAGTAAGGCCTTTATTTCAAAAATATAAAAGATACAAGAGAGGAAGTACAGTACACCTCTATAGGGTGTACTTAGCATGAGTGAAGTTTGAGGACTGGAAGTTGGTCATGGTGAGTCAGTGAATGTGTGGTGAGTGAATGTAAAGGGTTAGGATGTGGCCCTGCTGCAGACTTAAAGTCTGCACACTTAGGCTACCCAAACTATATTTAAAAATTATCAAGAAGCCAACATTTACCTTATTGTACCTTTATGTTATATAAAGCTTTGACTTGCAATAACAGCTTAAGACAAACATTGTACAGCTGTACAAAAGTGTTCTTTGCATCCTTATTCTGTGAACTCTTCAGTTTTTATATGTTAAAAAAAAAAAACCCTAAAATACATTAGCCCAGATCTATACCGGGTCAAGATAATAAATATCATGGTTATATCCACATCACGACCCACTAGAAGGTCTTCAGGGCAGTAATTCAAGGAGCTGTCCTCTCCTGAGAACATTGCCTCCTGGGATACCTCTTAACCCTGCTTGAGGCTCTTAGAAGGCCTCACTGTTGAGAAATAATAGTTTCTCAGGATCTGCCTTTAGGAATTTCATGACTTTATTCCCACCCAGCCAAGGTTTTTGATGTAGTTAGAGATTAACCCTTTATGAGGGTTAATTGAGTCAGTGTCCTCCATTGTAGCGGTAGTCTGAGCAAAAGTCCTTAGATAGTAAGCTTTAAAAAGTGGATCAAAGAGGTGATGTTTGGAGGGAGAAACACCACCTTGGTAATGGAATGAAGATTATCAGGAGGAGGAGGATGTAACAGGAAGAATGTCAGCAATAAGGACTTTGAAATGTTACTCCCCAAATGGTACTGCTTTATTTCTCTGACAGTAATTCAGGAGGGCACCCTAAGGTGTGAAGCTAAAACTACTGCAAGAAAATGGAAAAAGCTTTTACATAAGGCCTCAAAGTGCAACAAATGCAAAAATAGGCTAATGTGTTTGTTTCAAACTAAAATGTTTCTACATAGGAAAGGACAGTGAAAAGACAACTGCAGAATATGAGAAAATAGCTGTATACCATGTATTTGATTATAAACCACCCAAAATATATGAAGAGTTCAATTCACTAGCAAAATCCAATTTTAAAATGAGCAAAGGGCCCAGATAAACATTTCTCAAAAGAAGATAAAAATGCTTAATATTACTAATACAGAAATAACTAAAACCATACATCTGTTAGAATGCCTATTACTAAAATGAGGAAAAGGTAAGTGTGAGGATGTGGAGAAGAGGGCCCTTGTACACTGCTGGTGGGAAAGTAAATATAACCAGTATGGAAACCAGTAGGGAGGTTTCTCAAAAAAAGTGCCTTGTCACCCAGCAGTCCCACTTGCTGGCTTAAATCCAGAGGACAGCTGTCAAAAGAGCTTCACTCATTCACTGTGTCATTCACAATAACTGAAGGAATGGAACTTAAGTGTCTATTAATGCATGAATGGATGAAGCAAACAAAGTAGACTTAGCTGTTAAAAAATTACTTCTGGGAAGATAGCAACTGGGTAAGCAGCAGAGAAAGATCTTCTCAGAGGATCGCCATCCAGGTACTGGAATATAGCAACGTGACCAAGAGAAGAAGGAGAGAAGCGGGTCCCCTCATCCCAGGAAGGATCTGAAAGAACTGAAGCCCTCGGAAAGAGCAAACAAGATCCTTCCCTGAGGAAAAGCTCGGGCGGCTGCCACGGCGCAGAGGAAGAGGAGAAGGAGAAAGAGGGAGTCACCCCTCCATACACACCCTCGGCCCGCTCCCTCATTCGTACTCACAGCTTTGGCTTCAGAAGCCCGTGCTTGCGGGAGCCTCCCAACGCGGCCAGAGGAGAATGGAATTCTGAGAGCTGGGCCAAAACCAGAGCCAACAAAGCACAGCCTGGATAGGGAAGCGTTGAACCCAGCTTGATGAAGAAAAGGTACAACAGCCATGAAAGCAGAATGCCCACTCTGCTGTGACCCGTTCTAATCAGCGCCCTGAGGCAAGGCCCAGACAAAGCAACCAGAACACAGTATGCCAGACCCAGCTCTGCACCTGCTCCGAGGTCGTGGCCTGCTACCTTTCCCCTGTGAGAGCAACTACCAGCAGACAGCAGTGGAAGCAACCCTAGGGCCATGGCAATACCTGGGGATCCAGCCAATGAACACATGGGAACTGGAGCACAACAGTAAGAGTGAGGTGCAGATGGAGGTGGGCCAGATGGCCCTACACCCTTCTCACTCCAACACCAACCAGGAAACGAGCTGAGGTACTGGGCTCCAACCCCCACCCTGTACTCCCTTTGTGAGCACCTTGAGACTTGGTCTCCTGCCCAACATGTGTTCCTCACAGCAACCGGCTGAGTCCACGGGCTTCGGGACCCACTCTAAACTACTAATATGAGCACCAAGAGGGACATCGTATATGCTTACATATATGAACCTTGTGTGAACCCATAGTGACAAATTATATGAAAAGCAGCAGTCCTGAAGACCTAGAGATGACAACATATGCCACACAGAAGACCTGAGAAACTCCAATTGTCTCCTAGAACTAATAACTTAGTACACACCCTGGACTACCTCAATGAGCATGGGTGGGGGAGACCTCACACCACTTGTACCCAGCATCGTAAGTGTGCCCAAGGCCCAGCTGTGTAAGGGGTGGGGAGCAGCAGCACTGGAGAACGAGAGGTGGGAGGGGGCGAAGACCTGGAAGTAGGGTGCAGTCCCAGTCCTGTAGCTGGGCGGGGACAGCCTCCAAAGAGTCATAGGCGGCCTGAAGGAAGACACTGGTGGCCTATATACGTACACATGTAGGGGGAGGGGTGTTCCCTGCAGGCTACATGAAAATCCTGAGGACCTGGACCAGGCCCTTGGGCCCCCAGGCGCACCACATTGGAGCAGAATCTGGCGGTGTACAGGGGACGCTGGCTTGGGTGGAGCCTGGCGGTACGTGGGGGTGACCCCACGGGCTTGACTGGATCCCCTGGTGCACTGCATCAGGATGGAGCATGGCAGTATGAGAGGGGAACCCCGCAGACCTGACCTCACCCTCGAAGGCCTAGAGGGCTTGTCAGTGGGGTGCCGATCATAGTGTGCCTGGGCCTGTCTATGTATTGTCATTGAGGTTGGGTGCTTTTCCACCTAGTGCATGGTAATTTGTGTGCACCCATGTTTGTTGCAGCATAATTTGAAGCAGCTGTGTCTTCCCAATGTGAGAGCCCAAGGGAATGAATAAAACCAAAAAGTACAGTTATTATCAGAGGGAAGATAACCGATCAGGTGGGAGAACAACGGAGATGGAGGAGAAAATTGGTTAATTGTACATGCCTTTATAACAGTACCAAGTGCGAAGATAACATGTAATACAGCAACCATTGTTAATTCCCTACTATCTTCTCCATAATTTTGTATTTTCCTTATTGTTTTTGTGTTATTCTGGTTTATGTCTGTTTGGTTGTTGATATGTTTCCACTCTTTTGTCTTTAAAAAAAAAGAAATTACATCACTTGGGACAGTATGGACAAATGAGAATATTAGGCCCTGCCTTGGAGCCAGCAACTATGGACTGACACCCCTACAGCTTCCTTTAACTTGTATTAGGTATTTTTTCCTCAGCAACAAGAAAAGTAAGGCATTTGGTAAATTTTGTTCCTTGACCTACCTGATCTAAAATTCTGTCAGTGCACTTCGGTTGTAAAACAAACCTAGGTTGAAGTTTATAGCTTTGGGATAGCTCATTTAATTTATGCACATTTTAAATGTAAGTTACTTTTATCATCTCCAGAGAAGAAGGGACCCTTGGGATGGAAGAGGGGTTGGTTCTTGTGCTGGGAAAGGGTGGCAGCAGAGAAGGGAACCATATGGCTGTGCATACTGAGGGTTTGTAGGAAAACACAAATTTGCAGCCTCTTCCTGGGCTTGGGGAATTCCCAAGAATGTGATAAAAGCCACATTATTAACTTGGAGACTTAAAACTGTGAGTTGTCCACATTTTGTTCTCTGATGTAGCTTGTAAGTGGAGATGGCTAGCAAACATAATCCCTATCTTACTGGCTCTTTTCAGAGTAGAGGCACTGGTCAGGAAAGACTTATTCTGAGCACTGCAGTAAATATCTGGGAAATGTTTGGATGAATGAGGATCTAAATCCCTAACTCGTTGTTTGAAGCTGAAGGAAGTCCTGTATATATAATTTGTTGCATTGGCTGATGACTCCTTAACAAACACATCAAACAAGCTAGGCTGGAAACCCAGCACTTGGGAGGCTGGGGTGGGAGGATTGCAAGTTTGAGTCCTGCCTGGGCAAATTAGGGAGACCTTGTCTCAAAAAATAATGGGCTGGTCATGTAGCTTAGTGGTAGAGCACTTGCCTAGTTTGTGCAAAGCCCTAGGTTCCCCAGCACTGCAGAAGAAAGGAAACAGAAAAACAAAGGAGGGGCCTGGGTATTACAGTTTAATGCAAAGGCCCCGAGTTCAATCTTCAGTATCACACATAAACAAAAGGTGTTCCTTTGAAAAAAAGCCTACATGGCCTATCTCTACAATGTTTTATTAGTCTCTAGAACAGTACTGGAGGGTTTTATATATATATATATATATATATATATATATATATATATATATGTATAATATAACCCTTCAGTACTACCCTGGATACCATACATATATATATATATATATATATATATATATATATATATATACATATGGTCAATACATTGAGCTAGATATCATATCTAGTCATATATGTATGTTGTCAGTATATAGTCCCACATAATCATTCATACAGTCAATCATGTATAGAGTACCTGTAGAAGCAGATTCTTTGTATACAGGATCTTGAAAGAACAAGAATTTAAATTGGGTCAAATTATGAGTACTGCTGTGGTTTGAAACTTAATTCCCCGAATCATGAGTTAATGGTATGTGGAGGTGATAACTTTCAGAGGTGATTGGGTGTCAAGAGATCTGCCCTCATGAATGGATTCATCAGTTAATGAATTAATAAATTGGGGTAGCGGCTGTGGTAAAAGTCAGCTTTCTCTAGCAAGCTTGCTGTTTTGCTATGTAATTGATACCTTTTGTCATGAAGCAGCATGTGAAAGGTCTTACCAGATGGTGAGTGAATGCTGCCTCCAAGTTCTTGGAAGTTGTCACCCCTCAAAACCATGAACTCAAGATTTTTTCTCAAGTGTGTATTTCAGGCTGGCCTCAGACTCCACAGCGATCTCCCTGCCTCAGCCTTCCAAGTGTTGTTGGGACTACAGCTATGTGCCCCGTGCCTGGCCAGAACTTGGTAATTTTTATCCTTTATAAAGTACCCAGTTGATAGTATTGAGATATAGCAAAAGAAAGTAGATTCAGATAAGTTTAGCTATTCTGACTCAGCTTGTCAGCTCGAGTGATCTGGAATGGCTTGGGTTACATTGGTGACCCATCTAAATTGGATGAGAGATGTTACAAATTGGTTGATAGGACAGGAAATTAAAGGCAGAAAAGAGAACACAAGAATTTAGTATGTGTGATGTTCTAACTATATCCTGCATTGAGAGTCTGGTATTGAGAAAAGCACTGGTGAGTAGAGCCCTGGCATTTTATTTTAATGTATTAAATTTATTTTTATTTGAGACAGTGTTTCACTGTGCAGTTCAAGCTGGTCTCAAACTCACAGTGATCCTCCTGCCTCAGCCTCCCAGGTGCTGGGATTACAGCCACCACACCTGGCCCGAGCACTTGCATTTTAGAAAAGTCTTTTGGTATCCGTAGGCCAGGGATGGCAGTGGGAGATGCTTCGGTTCAAATGGACTCCTTGATTCAGTGGGCACTGCCAAGATTACTGTGTCAGAGACAAAGCACAGTCATGATTAGCAATGGGGATATATCCTGAGAAATGTGTTAGATGATTTCATGTAATGTCACAGAACATCCATACACAAACCTAGATGGTACTGGTCAGTCATCTGACGCAGCCTAGGTAAAATAAAGGAACAGTAAATGACGCGTGGGCTACTGCTAGCATAACATGGCAGACTGTTTCATAGTAAACTTCTCTTTTTGAATGAGTATACTCTAGAACAGTAAAAGTATACAACAGTATAACACATAAATCAGTAACATTCACGATCCTTATCAAGCATTATGTACTTTATATAATGGCATGTGCTATACTTTTTTTCTCATCACCACCACAAATGTAATGTGTAATGTGTTGTGCTGTTACATGAGCTGTTACCATTATGCAAGAGGAATTTCTCCCCTCCATTATGTTATGGAATTACCATCACACATGCAGCCTGTTGTTGAAACACCACTATACCGCCTGTGTCTATAGTTAACCTGACTGCTGGAGTAGAAAGGTGGGCATGGTTACCATAATAGGCATCAGGACTCAGGATAATCAGCAGAGTCTAACGTAAGCGTTGGCCGTGGTTAAATGATCAAATGATCTCCAGCACCAAAATAAACTAATTCCACGATCCTATTGATCTGTATAAGTCTGCATTGAACTACTAGTGTAGTCACAACTTCTTCAATACCTAGGAGTGATTTCACCCATATTCCTGGATTCCTTTGAGACAGTATCCTGGCATAACATCACTAATATATATCCTCTCAGCCTCTCCCTCTCTGATAAATGACCCCATTTATCAGAGGGATTAGGCAATGCAGAAAGAAATCCTAGACCTTTTAGGAATACTAAACTGATCTTACATTAATTATGGCATATCTGGGAATCAGCATATCATGTATTTTTTTGGAGGTGAATCTCATGGAAGTCAGTATCATAGGTAAATGGAGTTTTGACCCTAGTTTAACAACTCAAAACTGTCCTCTGGTTACTTCTCCCATTTCCTGAGCATCTGGTTAAGGTAGTATTAAGTAATATACACTTGTTTCCTGATCTAGTTTGTTACATTTTAAGGAAGGAATGCAAGTGATGTCACCTTACAACGTGGTCAACATTGGCAGTGTCCCAAATTACAAGTGTTAGGGGAACAAGATTTTTAATGTAGAATTAGATGAAAAATTTTAAAAGTACTTTCTCTTTAGGTTGATTAAACTACTTCCAACTTTTTCTTTGGAAAATATGCCTTTATATGTGAAATTAATATACTACATATATACTTTAGGGATTACATGTTTCTGTATCAAATTAGGCACTCTGCATAAACTTCATCTCAGCATTAACTGTTGTGTGATGCTGATAAACACTTAGCAAAATTTGATACTGGTCTTCAATTTAACAGTATGTACTTTAATCAGATAATCCAAGCACTAGTTTGCTTCTTGGATTTACAGTTTTCTTTTTAAATTATACAAACAACATTTACTTCTCTTTGTGCTCATCTGTAATATGATTTTAGTAGGCAACAACTGGAGTAGATGATTTTTTTAATAGTCACTGAAACTAATGTGCATTTCATGTACTCCTTTATTTTAGTGAATGTAATTGGAGAAAGGGAAAAACGTATCCCCCGGGGAACATGCTGTAATAACAGATTTTTCTTTACTTCTGCTAAAGTAACTGTCCATCTAACTCCATCTTCCTCATCACCCAGAGTTTTGTCTGTCATGGGAGCTTTTTCTTATGCAGTGTTTTCAAACCTTTCAGTTATGAATGTACCACCCTTTTCCCACTTAATGGCTGTAAAAAGTTATTTCCCTTGAGAAATGCAGGCAAATATGGATTAAATCATTAAGACAAAAACCTAAACTTTATACCAAGTCCTTTCACCTAAAATTTTATATTCAGATGAAGCAAGAATGATAATACAAGCAAGGTTTTTTTTCCAACTGATTTTTATAATTATGTTAGTCTGGGCAACTATTACAAAAAGCTTACACAAATTTACACATACAACAAAACTAGAAAAACCAATCAAAGAAAAACAATTCCAAAACCAAAAAATCTTCACTTTGTGACACTTTTTACTTCTCATTGGTAGGTAGCACAACTCACCAAATGAACACTGTACATGCGTTAACTGAGGCACTTGAGATCACCCAACCTGTTTAATTCATAATAAAATCCCTCCTTGGGATTTCAGTATTTGTGAAGAATTATATTAGAACACTGGTCTTAGTGTATTTGACAAAAATTTTACACTGAAGTTTGGTCATCTAGATTATATACTTGTAAAAAATGTATTCTGTCTCGGGCAAGTATTTAATTTCTTTTTTTGGGAGGGGGAGGTACTGACAATCAAACTCAGCACCTCGTGCCCGACCAATGTGTGGAATATGATTTGTGAAAAACGGGCAAATATTTTAGCTTTGTATTTGTGAAATACACGAATGACCTGGAAGAATGTTTCTATTCAGGGTCATTTTGGTTAAGTAAAAGGTTTTGTTTTCATCTGTATATAACCAAAGAAAAACATAAATATGGATCAGTTCAGGTAGAAACATGATTAAGCGTAATATAGGCATGGTGGCACACATCTGTAGTTTCAGCTACTCAGAAGCCTGAAGCAGGGCTGATTAGGCCCACGATTTCCAGGCAGACTTGGGTGACATAGCAACATCCTGCCTTAAAAAAAAAAACGGCTGAGGATGTAGCTCAGTGTGAAGTGCCTGCCTAGCAATGTATGAGGCCCGGGGGTTTGATCTGCAGCACTAAAGAAGGGGAAAAGAGGAAGAAAAAAACAATAGTAAACGATGGATTCCACAATGTGCATGAACTGTGAACACTGAGCATGTGAAAATTTACCCAATTACTAAATAGTAGGGTGAGCTCAGTCAGAACCTTGGCTTCCTATGAAATGTTTCCATTAAAATTTTAAGCTTTCTTTAAAATAAGAAAAATTTAAAAAGTTCCCAAACCAGCTAAGTTACAAACTGCTAATTTTCTGAATGAAAGCAGCAGTGTTTATTTTCATACCACTGCATTGAAAGAATAGAAAAAGAACTACGGTTGGTGTAGAGAACCACTGAGCCATCCACACAGACACCTGAGAATAAATTTTTCCCTCTCTTTAACATCGTCTGCAGCTACTCGCTTCAGCTTTGTCACTCACTGACATTTCAACCCTGTCGGCTGCTGCATCCTCTGACGCTGACTGGAGATGGCCTTCTGACTGTCCTCCAGTGTAAGTGGGGGTGCTGTACTTTAAAAGGATAGATTTAAACTGGATCAGCGGTGCATCCGTACGAACACCCATTGGGTCAAAATGAGTTCGGCTTACTCGAAAGCCCGCTTGAGAAAGATAGCACAAAAACTTTTTTAACCTGCAATAAGATGAGAAAAAAAATTAGATTACTAAATCTGTATTTCACTCACAATGATATTAAAATATGATATATAAACTTTGCCATTTATAGCTGTCTTACTTTGGCATGTTCATCCCTTTAATGCTATGTCTGTGGATGTTGTAATAGAAGGGAGGATGTTCCGTAATGACATCAGTCTTTTGCTTCTTGACTAAATTTGTAATCGTTTCACTACTTTTTCTCTTTCCTGAAACACATGCATATAGTTAGTAGTCTTAAAAATTATAAGTGCTTTTCTAACAAGTCTACTCTGATACACTATTTCAGCCTACTTATCCAATCTTAATTCTTAAAATGAGGTAATTTATTTTAGGTATTTTCACTGCTCTTTATGTAATTTTAATAGTTATTTTTTGAGTCAGACCTTCTTTTCTACCGAGACCCAGAATACCGAAGTAATTTTCGGTAATAAGAGCCTAGCAGGAGGCACAGCAGTACCTGACTTCAAGCCATAATACAAAGCAATAGTGATTAAAAATGGCCTGGTACAAGGACAGAAACTGACACATGGATCAATGGACAAAACTGAGGATACAGAATCCTCAGACATATTCATATTCAACTATTTGATCTAAGACAAAGGAGCATATGCTGGAGAAAAGGTAAAGATAGTCTATTCAGCAAGTGGCGTTGGAAAACTGGGTATCTGTTTGTAGAATGTAACTGGACTCATCTCTCATCATATACTAAACTAAAATCAAATTGGATCAAAGATATAAACATTAAAACAGAAACAAACTTTCTGGAAGACAGGTATAGGTGTAGGAAAGGATTTTCTATTTTTTTTTTTTTTTGCGGTACTGGGGATCGAACTCAGGACCCTGCGCTTGCTAGGCAAGCGCTTATTCCACTGAGCTATATCCCCAGCCCGGAAAGGATTTTCTAAATAGAACCTCAGTTGTACATGAAAGAGCAGCAAGAATCAACAAATGGGAATATATCAGACTAAAAAGCTGTATAGCAAAAGGGTCAGAGTGAAGAGACAACTCTGCAGAATGGAAAAAATGTTTGCCAGCTACTTCTCAGAGGACTATTACCTATAACATACAAAGAACTAAAAAAAAAAAAAAAAAAACCTCCTAAAATTGAAGACTTATTCAAATGGGGAAGAGAAATGAGGAGACACTTCACAGAGGAAGAAATACAAATGATCAACAAATATATGAAAAAAACCCTCAACATCTCTGGGCATTAGAGAAATGCAAACTAAAACAATGCTACAAGCCATCTTACTGCAGAAAGAATGGCGATCCACAGCAGTGCTGCTGCGGCTACGGTGAAGAAATACAACGGCGTTGTGCGGGGGGGCATGTAGACTAGCAGAGCACAAGTGCTCTGGAGATCAGCATGGAGACTTGGAGACTTCTTTCTTTCTACTGGGAATTGAACTCACGACCTCATGCATGCCAGGCATGTGCTGTGCCCCTGAGCTATATCCCCTAAGAAATAAAATTAGAAATTCCGTATGACCCAGCTATTCCCCTGCTAGGTATCTTCACCAAAGAGCTTAAGTCAACACCCTGCAGTGATAGATGCATAGCAATGTTTATAGCAGCACAATTTCTAATTGCTAAATCCCAGAAGCAGCCTGCATACCCAACAGACAACTGGACAAGGAAAATGTATCTGTATGTGATGGAACACTACTCTGCTACGAAGAATGACACATTTGAGACATTTATAGGAAAATGGATACACCCGGAAAGTATGCTGAGTGAAATAAATCAGACACGCAAGCTTACATACCATATGGTATCTCTCATTTGAGTGAGGTAAAGTATAAACAAATGATAAAGGATGGATAGAAAGGGACAAAAGGAGAGATCTCTTTTGACAGGGAAGAGGCCCAAGGAGACAAGGGTGAGAGATGAGGAAGAGGGGAAAGGGAAACAGAATAAAGATACACCATGTGTAGGAAACTAAAATCCCCAGTGAATGTAAATACTATATGTCATACTATATGCAAAGACAACAAATATGATATAGGGGAGCGGGAAGGAGGAGGGGAAGCAGAAGGCGGTTAAAAAAAAAAAGCTGTTGCATGTACATGTAAGCCCCCAAGATGACTGTAAACTGCATGAATTGCAAACATGTACTAGTAAAAAAAATTATTAAAAAGATGGCATATACAGGGACCCAAAAACCTCAACAGATGTGAGTTTAACACAAATGTGAGCTAAGATTAGTAATATCAACAAGAATGAAAAGGAGAAAGGGAAATTAAAGGAGGGGGGTAGGGAGGGGCTGGGGAGGGCAGGGCATTTAAAAAAAAGAAACAAGTTATATTGTGTGCATGTACCCGATCCTCAAGATGCCTGTAAACTGCATGTACTGCACACATGTACTAATGAAAGTGTGAGAAAAAGAACTTTCCTTCGACATTCTTCAGCTTCAAGCTCCAACGCCTCCACTCTATCTCCATGTCCTGTAGAAAGCCCATTTATAAACTCTGGGTCAGTCACTTCGCAGATGTCAGTACCATCCATCAATAGTACACTGCTCAGAGCTTAAGTCTGTCACTGTTTCTTTTCTTGCTTCACGTATACAGGCCTTCTATGTGTGTAAATTCTTTCTCCCTAAATTATTAATGCTTACGGACAGAGTCCTTCCTTTTTACTCCTTTATTTATTGCCTAGTAGTGGACACACAGCTCTTTAATGAATACACAGCAAAGAAAAATAGCACATATACGACCTTAGCTACAGAAACTGACAAAGGTGCAATGTGTAACTTCACTGCCTATTTCTTAGTCTTTCCATTTTAAGTGAACGGAAACTAGCAAGTTAGAATATACTCATGTATCCTTCCAATAATGACACACGCGTGCACACAAAGATACACCCACCCACAAATACCTGGGACCTATATACATATTATGATAAGAGACTTTGCTTGAGTGTTTAACTCCTTTATGTATGGATGTTATGATCAAATCTTAATTCTTCAAAAAAAGTAACTGACATTTGCATAAACAAAAGTATTCAGAAGGCAAGTCTGATGCATGAAACTGGTACGTTACATCCAAAGATAAATATAAATTATTATTAAATTACTGGCTTTATAGATAAACAAAAAAGAAATGACAGCTTGGCACCCCTCCACTAAGTAAGTCAATTAAAATTTGTTTAAAACCTTACATGGAATCTAGCCAAAGAACATATACCCAAATTCAGTACAAATTCTAGGAAGTCACACAAAAGAACCCTACATAATACCTGTAAGTAACCATCAGCAACACATGGATTTTTCTACCCGTTATTTTGATAATCATATAAGTTCAGAGATATAGAAGAGCCTACACCAAATTTATTTCACAATGAGTACTGCTCAGCCTTAAGGGTAAATGCGAGTCACTTGCAGGAAAACAGATGCACTGTAAGACCATTAAGCGAACCATATGAGACACAAGAATAAATGTTACAGTTTCTCTAAAATGAGAAACTCAAAGTATAAATAACAAAATAAAAGATAATATGAAATAGGGAAGTAGATCCTTTGCAAATGGGCAGGGGAACTAGAGAAAGGGTTTATACAGATGTGTAATGCACCTTCACCAGTTCACCACAACGTGATCACTATGTACAGCAAACATGGACAAATAAACATAAAAAATAGAAAACAAGAGCCTGTAGGGATCAGTTTTACTTCCTCAATTTATATGTAAGAAAGACTAAGAGATTTAAAACATTTCAAAGGCATATTTATGTTTTACTTTATTCTAAAAAGTATTTAAGACAATTCTGCTGAAATTGATGGGCCTGGCCAAGTCACACAATTCACAACAGAATAATGCTCTTAGGCCTAATGTTCTCTATGGTGTACCCTACGGCCCCTTTTGTCATCCTTCCAAGCGAAGCAGAATATATCATTTTAAGAGATTTAAATGTTAGCAAATCAGTTGAAGATGCCAATAAACATGACTGTAGAAAAGCATAATTTAGTAAACCATATTAAGAGGAATTTACATTCTCTTTAAAGACCAACACTAAAATTTTGAGCAACTAATATAAAATTATAGCTTGTTATTATATAAATCTCTGCTTTTTCAACCTTAACACTCTATTTTTATCTGTATTCAAAACATTTTTGGCCTCAGCAGGTTTTTCTGTGGTATGGGACTGAACCCAGAACCTTTGCATTGAGCTATATCCTCACCTTTTGGTATTCTTTTATTCTTAGACAAAGTCTCATTAAGTTTTCCAGGCAGAAAATGAATTTGTGATTCTCTTGTCCCGCCTCTCAAGTGTTGGGATTACAGGTTTTTTTGACTTCTCTGAGACTAGGTCACATTAGGCAGCCAATTGGATCTTGGGCTTGTGATTCTCCTGCCTCATTATGTTCAGCTTAGTATCTAAACTTACTTTTTAAAATGCAAAATGAACACTAGATATTAAAGCACTAACATTTTAACTCTTAAGAACTTTTGGATATGAATCTAGAATGTCTAATACAACTATAAAAGGCTATATATTGATCCCCAGTACCACCAAAAAAAAAAAAGGCTATATAGTAGGGTATACTGGTTAATCAAATGAATTACTGTGAATCATATACTGATGTATAATTTTAAAAGAATAAAATAAAATTCAATCTGTTTTTTTAAATCGGTCTTGTTATATAGTTCAGGCTGGCTTTTTTCTGTTTTTATTTTAGTACCGGGAATTGAACTTGGGACCTCACGCTTGCTAAGCAGGTGCTTGTGCCGCTGAGCTGTATCCCCAGCCCCTCAGGCTCGCTTTGAACTTGCCGTGTAGCCCAGGCTGTCCTTGAGCCAGCCATCCTTCTATCATGCTGCCTACATGCTTGGATTATAGGTGTGCACCACCATACCTGGCTGAATAAAATTTAATCTCAATGCTACAATTTTGTCACATTATTTGATCTTAGGTTACACAGTTCTTTATGACCTTAATTCTCTGGGAGGAATCACTGCCTACTAGAGATGTGAACGAAGTACATGTTAATAGAAATGCTGAACTGTGTCCTGTGTGAATGCTGTTAAGTTTTACTATAATTCGGTTATCAGCATAGCATGCTGAAAATGTATTTTAAGAAGGCCGCCCAGGCAATCCTTCTCTTACTGCCTTTCTCCGTTTGCCCTCTGCAGTGACACGCACACACGTCTGCACACACACATACACACATACATACCCTGGGTGCTGTGATCTGCTGTGGTGTCATCTGTGGTTCTAACAGACACACCATTTTCTTCTAAAATGAAAACAAACAGGAAAACATTTTGTAGGTGACATTAAGCAATAATTTAAAGATCAAATATGTTCATAAAATTCTACCCAAACTGGAATTTCTTATAAGAATATGTAAGAGATTCTGTGGCCAAGACAGGCTGTAAGAATTATGTATTTTAATAATAATAGCAGCCTCTTCTCATTATTTATGAGAGCACTAGGATGTTCAGCAGAACCACCCATATACTGACAGCCAATGAAGAGTACAAAAGCCTATTTATACTGAGGAGAAAAAAATGTAGCTTTATTGAACAATGTGTGTAAATCCATCTTCTGTGTCTCAATGGACATTAGCAGTATTTTGCCATACCTTTCCTAGAATTAACTAAGGTCTTTCTAGAAAATAGGAATATAGCATAAAATAACAGGGATGTAAAATTAAAGTTGCTTTTATCTACTGAAATTAAAACAATAGAGGTGATTATTTTAATAAAATGATACTCATTTCAGGCTCCTGGGCATAAACCTGAAGAAAACTATGTAATTATAAAACGGTAGCAACCCCCACTTATGATTAGACTTTAATTAGAGGATTTAAAGCACGTGATTATATTGCTTTTGATTATTATATCAAAGAGAAAAGTGATACAGTATTTTTGGTAACCAACTTGTAAGCTAGGTACTGTTCAATTAGTCACCTTGCTTGTTGAGATTTGAAGGTGCATGAACTGAAAACTGACTCTGAGGAGTACACTCTGATTCAAAAATTAATGTTTTTATTAGGGTCTGAATGTCATCCAATCCATGGTGCACAGATTCAAATAACATTCTTTTGAGGAATCCAGTATTGAAAAGGGAACTTGACCTGAAAAAGAAAATAATATATAAAGAACCGATCTGAGAAATGTTTGTATTTATTAAAAAAGTCTCCATAATTTAATTACAACTAAAATGTATTAATTATCGGATAGAGTAATACTGGAATTCAAAAATAATTTGACTCTTGTTTATTTACTCTTTTCCCACTCCTTTTGGTCATTTCAGTTCTTTAAATTATAGTATTAGCCAAGGAAACTTCATTCAAGTTAAATCAGTAAGAATTTACTGAGCTCTTACAGGTAGTGCAGAACCGAGAAATGTGAGTGTGGTGAGGCTGGGGATATGTAGAGGATATGCGTGACTGTAACATACAACATTAACCCTATAAAAGCCGGAAAGTCTAGACAGGAATTTAATGTAATGCACAAGTCTTCACAATGCACATTCTAGCCAGTAACAGGCAATCGTCCCTTCCCCCAAAACAGGGTTTCACTATATAGTCCACACTGGTCTTAAACTTGCTATGTAGCCCAGGCTGGCCATGAATTCAGGATCATCCTCCCTCAGCCTCCTCAGTACTTGGATTGCAGGTACACTGAATCATTCCTGGCTTAGAGTAAATCTTAATCCTTTTGTATATACTGCAGTGGATTGTGGGGGGAATCACACAGAAGAATTACACGATAATGGTAGTATAGTTTAAAAATGGTCCAGAGGTGAATGATATGCTTCCCATTTGGGAACCACAGGTATATAACTCACAAAATATGAAATTTCAAGTCAAATAAACCTGGATTCTAACCCTGGTTTCACCACTTACTAGGTATGTAAGTTTGAGAAATAACTGCTTTCATAAAAGAGCAGTACAAGAGGGAACACAAGAGAAATTACTGCTTGTATTATTCAACATGAAACTGAAACTTCTCACAAACTTATATGGGAATTAAATGAGATAGTAGGTGTACAATGCCTACTATAAAGAATATCCTTAAATGAATAGTAGTTCTAATTATTAGGGTTATCAAATATATATGAAAGAATTTATAACTTTGAAGTGTCAAATGAATGATCACATCAGGTGAGGTACACTACTGTAATCCCAGCACTCTGATAAGTTCAAACCCAACCTTGGTAATTTGGTGAGATCCTATGTCAAAAAAGGTTGGGGACGTAGATCACTATAAAGAACCTAGGCTCAATGAAATGCTGGACCCAACTATTTTGTTAACTACTGGTATTTTGTTTTGTAATACTGGAGACTGAACCCAGGGCCTTTGTACTGAGCTACATGCCCAGCCTTTTTAACTTATTTGTAGTATTTTGAGATAGGGTCTCATTAAGTCATTCAACTTCCCAGGCTGGGTTTGAACTTCAATCTTCTGGCCTTAGCCTGCAGGCTATGAACTAATTCTTTGGGTCAGTTTTAGCAAGCATTTAAAAACACTAGGCTCTAATTTCTTGTTTTTGATACTGGGAATTGAACTCAGGACTTTGAGCTTGCCAGGCAGGCGCTTGTGCTGTTGAGCTATATCCCTAGCCTGTATGCCCTAATTTCCTCATCAGCAAAGTGAGGGTACTGGGTCTTCCTTCGGGATTCAGTAATCTGTTGTTCTTAATTTCTCTAGCTCTGAGATCAGAAAGTAGGACCGCTGTGTAGGAGATGATATAGGTGAGCGAGTCTCGGAAAATAAGGCTATGTCATTCTTATACTACTTACAAAGGATGCAAATAAAATAATGGCAATCAGCACAAACGTATTTTCTAGTTGAATCAATTTTTAAGGGTTAATGGATGGCTAAGTTTGACCCTATAACTAAACGAGGGAAAAATTCACAATGATTCATATCACAATGTTAGCAATCTTAAATTTTTAAACACTCTTTTTACTTTTAGTAATCTTAATTTTTATGAGTCTCTAATAACGAAGTTTAAGGTATGGATTATGATGAAGAATAATTTAAGGTATTAAAAAACCTAGTAACTAGACAGGCATGTTGGCACATGCCTATAATCCCACTACTTGGAAGGCTGAGGAAGGAGGATTGCAAGTTTGAGCCCAGCATGGGCAATTTAGCAGTGACTTAGCAAGACCCTATCTCAAAAATAAGAGTGGTTGGGGATGTTGTCTGGTTTGAAGGCCCCCTGTTCCATCCCTAGTATGGAGAAATACAATTGTAAAAAGGGCTCAGGGTGAGTGTTGGTGGCAGGGTGCCCCATGTCGATTCCCCACTACTGTGAAAACAGCAGCAGCAGCAGCAGCAGCAGCAGCAGCAGCAGCAGCA
>PVLD010009723.1:0-75172 GCA_004027595.1 Dinomys branickii | reverse complement strand
TTTGTTTAATCTTTTTTTTTTTTTTTTGTGGTACTGGGGATCGAACTCAGGACCCTGCGCTTGCTAGGCAAGCGCTTATTCCACTGAGCTATATCCCCAGCCCCTCTTTTCCTGATTTGATAACTCATTTCCATTAGTGCTGAAGAATATTCCATTGTTTGACTCTCTTCAGGTTATTGAGCCATTCCACCACTAATGGACGTTTGGGTTGCTATCACTTTTTGGCAATTATGAATAAAGCCACATACACACCCGGTGCAGCTTTTAGTGGAGGCATAGTTGTGAAGTCCTTTGAATAAATTCCAAGGAGTGTGTTTATTGAATTGTGTGGTAAGAGTATGCTTAGTTGCATAAGAAACTGCAAAACGGTGCTGTCAAGTGTCTATACTATTTTGCACTTCAGCCCACAGTGAGAGAGCATCCCCATTTCTCCAGTCTTGCCAACCTAGCATTGCCATTGTTTGGGTTGTGGCCATTCTAATACATGTATGGTAGTAACTCAGTGTTTTCATTTCCAAGGACATGTGCTATGGAACACCTTTTCCACAGAGTCATTTTCCTCACAAATACTCACCCTCCATTTCCCATTGCTTTTAAAAGCAAACTCTGCTATGGTCTGAAAGGCTTGCATGATCTTGTACAAGTATATCCAGCTCATCAACATATATATTGTTGCTCTTACACAATATCCCAATCAAATTGCTATAATTTGCTATTAAAAATTACCATAAAGCACAAACTTACTGTCTTGCACTTCTGTAAATCAGAAGTCCAACGTGGGTCTTCGCAGACTCTGGTCAAGGTGTCGTGGTCTGGTTCTTTCCTGAGGTTTCAGGCTGAGATCTGATGCTTTGTTCTCTCTTTTGGCACTTTTCCTTTTCTAGTGCGGCTGACCCTCACTCTCTGAATACCGCAGAGCCTCCTCTCTCTCCTCTCCTCTCCTCTTGCTTCTCTTAAGGTGTTTGCCTACACAATTGGTAGGTTTTACGTCTCTGTCCCTGTGGGCACTCAGCTGGGCCTCTGTCCCCTTCCTGAGGCTTCTCTAGGGCACAAATCACGGAGTCACAGGAGCAGCGACAGGCTGTCCTCCCGCTGTTACGTTGTCACCTCACTGAACTTTCTTCCACAGTCGCTGTCTCTCTGACTTCCTCCTGGGAAGGTTCTCCATGTTTAAGGACCCACAGGATCAAAATGAATCCACTGTATCCTCCAGAAAAATGTCTCCGTTTTGTGGAGGGAACATTTCATGATATTTGCAAAGTCTGGCCATGGACTCCCAGGTTCTAACAGACGTGTGCGTCGTTGGAGGCCCACGTGTCATAGTAACTCAGTCACCACTCAGTTCCCTCAAGGGGTTCCTGCCTGTTCTCAAGTCAGTGAAACACTTCCCTTCCTCAAAGCCTGCGTGTCATGGGCCTTGCTCTCAGTATCTGCTCTGGTTCTTTGCGCAGTGTAAGGCTTACTGCAACTTAATTCCAACAGTAGGTTAGATGGGCCCATAGGTAGGGGTTCAGAATAGTGAAGCTGTGCGAGTCAAGGGTTGACAGAAGCGGTAAAGGAGCATTTGAGTCTCACAAGTGTGGTGGTAATAACGGGGCTCAGACCTGTCTGTTTGGGCTGTTGGTTTCCAATCCCCAAGTACATTGACTCTTGACGCACTGCCAGGGTTAAGGTGAATTATTGCAAATTAAATGCTTCTTTTTCTGCAACTGACATTCACCCTTGCATTGCAGGTAAGAAAATAATCGCATTCGGCTTTAGCAAAATATTCAGGAAATTGCGTTTTCATTGTTTTTCCTCTTTGATGGTAGACTTTTTATTTTAGCATAAGGGGTTAGTAGGGTTTTTTTTGTTTAAAGAAAATCCTGTGCTCATGTAGAGAGGGCATTGTTACTAAGAGAGTGTGGCAGCAGTGTAATTTGTCATTTCCAGAGCGTTATTCGTGGTAAACGATCTTTCTGAGTTCTTAAAGGTTTCTTTCCCATCTGATGATGAGTTCTTAAGTGCCAATCTTGATCTGTTTGTGGAGGGAGTAGAGAATATATATATATATATATATATATATACACACACACACATGCATAAATATAAATATATAATATATTTTATATAGAAATAAATACAAATACATATATAGTATATATATGTACATAAATATAAGTAAATACACACACACACACACACACACACACACTGTTAACTAGGAAACCGTTGGAGCATGTAGAATGCAGAGCCAGTGGAGTGACAGCTGTCTTGGTGCAGTGAAACTCCCGGATATCCTTCACCTTGTGTTTGATGATACAGCACAGCCGTTAGAAATGTCACTGCTATTTGCAACTCAACATTAGTTTGAGACTGGTGAATCAATCACCTAATCAATCAAATTCTGTCCTTTAAAACAGTACATTTTAAAAAAACGACAAATTGCTTCATAAGTGAAGGAAAAAAGCTTTGCCCCATTTATATTGTGGGAAAAAAAGCCTTGCTTTTAATTCCATTGCTTCATATTTACGAAGAAAAATGTTTCTCAGCTATATCCTGAAATAACAAGGAATATAGGACTAAGATGGGGTAAGAACGGAGGTAAGGACATTGGCTGTGTGTGAAGGAATGAGGCTCGGCAGAGAATCCCAGCCCTCCTGGAAAACCAAGCTACCTGTAAGATGTTGATCAGTGAAGGCTGTTGACAAAAGCAAAGTAAATTGAATGGTTGCGAGGATAGTATCCGAAGGCTGACGGAGGATCCACGAGGTTGGCTGCACTGGGCAGAACTCTCCAGTCCTTAGAGTTGGGCGTGGAGGCGGAGGGAGGCGATACTGCGCATCTGCGAATCTGTACCAGAGTCCACAGAAGGGTCCTTATATCAGGGGTGTGATGGAGGTAGCGACTGGGATTGAGGACGGAGAGCAGAGACCTGAATGGAGAACCAGACAAACGTCAGGTTGGCCTGATGATGTCACAAGTTACCCTGAGTCTGAGCTTCAGTTCATTTCTCCTGAGACCACTGAAGTTACCATAGTGAAGGACTATGATTGTTGTTTTTTGAATGGATCAGGAACCCTAGCTATAGGAAAATGAAAAAAAAAAAAAAAAAGAAAAAACTATTTTAGAATATTCTCCAAAACTCATGGAGCTCTTTTTTTTATCGTGTTATTATTTTCTTTGAGCTTGAGTCTCTCCATGCTGCACAGGCTGGTCTCAGCCTCTTAGCTTCCGGCGACGCTCCCATGTCGGCCTTCTGAGTGCTGGGACTCCGGGCCCGCGCCACCATAGCCCAGTTCTTCTCTTAAAAGTGCTTTTCTCCTTTCCTTCTTTATAGCTTGCTTTGTTCTCCTTCTCTTCTTTGGTTCATGACAAAAGGGTTCAGAGGCTATGAGGTTTTGGCGGTGATAAATAAAGTTTGAAAAGGCATTAATTCTTCTTGTTTTTTAACCATTGGGAAGCCAAAACCTAGAAATTCCTGTATATTTTTGAAAGAGTCTATGTTACAAAGGATAACAAGAAAATTCTGTTACCTAGCTGGACAGAGACTGGGTTAACAGTCCCTGGTGAGATCAATTAATTTTGCTGTTTTCCTTTACCTTTAAGGTGTTTAATTCAATACTGTTTTGGTCTAGTTTAAAGTTTATGTTACTACATATCGCAGTACATTTTGAATACAATCAGTGTAGGAAATTCATATGTATACATCACATATCTTAGTTATTTTTTTAAAAACTAGCTTATTAAAGAAACACAAACTCCTTCATTACATTAACTGCTATATCAAAGGTACAGTCCAAAGAATCTTTCCCAGTACTTTCATTTTTTTCCTTTTTATTAGCTTTTATTCACCAGGAGTTTATTTATTTTTCCTCTTCCTTGTGATTTTAAAATTTGTACTGAATGCACTAGAGGGCTAAAATATAACCTTTCCTTGGCATGCAGACTTGCCACCCAGCTGGTAGTTTTATTATAACAGTTACCTGGGGAGGTGATTTACTGGGAAGAACAGAATCAGTATATCCTGTGATCTCCCATGATGTTTCCCTCACAGACTCATTAGAACACAGTCTATGGGGCTCAGACGGGGCTTGAGTTCCCTCTCTGGACAACCCCAATAGGGTGACTAAACAGGAAGACTACAAGATGGAGCCCCGAGCACCTGTACTTGTAGTAAGCACAGTTGCTTGCTAAGACATAGGTACTGTTTTGTCTTAAGATACCCAGGCAAGGAAATATTGCCTGTAATTATTAGCCACAGATTAATGGAGTCACTTCAGTTGCACCATATTCTCATCAATTGTCTAGTGAACAATGTAAAATGGCCAAAGGGCTATAAAAGTCCTACTCTTTCAAACAATATCTTGTGTCCAAAGAGGACTCCTTACTTCCGAATCACATTTATTACAGAAGCACAAGCTCTGCTGCAAATGATTCTGACTTCCCCGCTCCTTATTTCCACACGATGAGGGATGTCTTCTGACCCTCTGTGAAAGCAATAGTCGTATCTGCCATGAGCGAATTCCTCGACTTCAGATGACACATTATTGCTTTAGGTGCTTGGGTGCCCTTTCTCATGTCATATAGGGCTGTCAAACTCAGTAATAACCTGGGAAAATGAATTCACCCTCAAACCAGTTTTTCTTCTCTTTGCAAAGGATCTATTATAAATAATTTGTGAGTATTTTACCTTTCCTTTAACTCAGCCTGTGTCCTCATGCAGTTTCCCTGGACCCTCTTGGTACCTGCTAGGTGCTTAGAACTTGGTACCTGCTAGGTGCTTAGGACTTGGTACCTGCTAGGGGCTTAGGACTTGGTACCTGCTAGGGGCTTAGGACTTGGTACCTGCTAGGTGCTTAGGACTTCACTCTAACCCTCACTCAGTGCATCCCATTACTGGGACCTTTTCTTAGCCTCTTACCTCAGTTTCTTGCCCCTCTGCATTGGTTATCTATTGCTGTGTAACAGACTGCCCCAAAATTTAGTCCCTAAAATAACACACATTTATTACCCTATAGTTTTTATGAACCTGGAATTAGAAGTGGCCTAAGTGGGTGATTTGGTTCAGGTTCTCCTAGGAGGTTGTAGTCAAGATGTTGAAGGGGGCTGTAGTCATGGGAAAATCTCCCCAAATGAGTTATTCCGTGCTGATGACAGGAAGCCTCAGCTTTTTGTTGGAAAGGTGTTTCCATAGGTATCTAGAATGCACTTTTGGTAGGTTAGCTGGACTTTCTCCAAGTGCGTGACATCTCTGATCATATGGGCCTTTCTGTCACTTCCTCTGCAGTCTCCTCAAATCACTAAAATCAGCTCTTCCTCAGTTTTCTCTAGATGTTTATTGCATTTCCTTACAGCAGCATTTTAAATCCAATATCTAAAACGTCAGGTGAGATTGTGATTCCCTCTAAGTTCTGGAGGCTGATTGGTGTTCAACATTTAAATGTGGAAGAATTAGGTAATTATTTCAGTTTTTGTAAGCTGCCTGTAATTGAACCTACATCTCCACAAATTCAAAACAGGTTTCTTATTTTACCTAAACCTGTAGTTGCTTTGCTATTTCACCACTCCATGGCATCCTAAGTCAAGATTTTCCAAACGCCCTGATGTTGGCGTGGTCATTGGTTGAGCATCAGAGGGCAACCCAAGCCTAGGTTTGGCCCAAATATGCAGCTGCAGGTTGTTGAGTGTAAACTGTGGGTGTGACCTGAAAGGGTGGTCTGTTCTCACAAGGCTTCTGTGAGCGCAGGCAGCCCAGATGCCTTGTTCATATCATTGGCTCATGATCAGAAACTGCAGAATGCTGCCCGCCTCTGGCAGAATCACTGCAGAGGTACTGGACCCTGTTTCCCAGGCCAGGCCTGTGGGACCACTAACACTGCAGTGCTATGTCACTTCCTAAACCAGTGGGGCACTGAGTCCAGGACAGCAGTGGGTAGAACGAGGTGTGTTCTAATACGGCTGTATCTGGTTGAGGCCGAAATTCAAGAGGTTATGCTTGCATCTCTGCCTGAAACCATAACTCAGCCTGGGAATGGGAGCAGGGGGGGGGCAATGTCATTAACATCTATGAGTGTTAGGTTTTACCAGGCTGGCACCGAGTTCCAGTCAAAGCCCTGGGCTTTTCCAGTTTCCTAGCCTCTAATGAAGAGAGCTTTTCTCCATGCTATGCTACCCAAGGGAGCTGAGGTATTATTAGTGAAGGCAGTCTTCTGGTCCCTAAGACTGACACTCAGCTGAGTCACACCTGTGTCATACAGGTGGAAAGATCCACATAGTCTCAGGATGGACCAGAGTTGGTGGTGAGACAGGTGGAAATTTGCGTCTGTCCTGAGAGGGTGCAGATTTCTTCGTGGTGCTCAGACAGCTCTGCAGCTCCATGTGTGAGCCCTCGCCTGGGGAAAGCTGTGCTGATTGAGGTTGGTGGTAGAGTCAGTCCCTTGGATTCCAAGGCTGACATGAAAGCCTTGTTGTACCTGTGTGTCTTATAGACATGGGGACTTGCAGTCTCAGGAAGGAGGGAGAAGTCCCACTCCAAGGTAGTCAGTGATGCAGGCTGACTCTCTCTCCCTGGCACCCTAGTTGCTGCTTCGTTCTGAGGCAAGGCCAGAGGCTCCATCTGTAAGCTCTGACCTGGGCACGTGGGCAGTGTTTTCGGCCTGACACTGGGCTTTACTGTGGTAGGTCTGGCAAAGTCCTATGCTAGGCTCTGTGTTCTGCTTCCCAGGAAGTGGACCTTTCCTCCCTCTTCTGCTGCTCAAGGCTGAGGGAGCAGAGGCAGAAGTAGGGCCTCAGTGCCTGGCTGGTGCAGTTCCAGAGGCTTGGTCTGTGTGGTGCTAGCTTAGGAGCAAGAGTTGTGAGGCTCCGCCTAGCACCTATTCTCATGGTTGGCTGAGTACTGGGTTTTAAGTACAAGGCCTAGAGGTAATTTGTTCTTTCCTTTTCAGAATGGGACAGTTCTCTCCACGCTTCTGGAAGTTGGGAGAGGGATGACGTAGAGAACTTTCTTTTCTGCCTATAATACTAAAACCAAGCTCTATGTTCCCCCACCTGGCTTCCTTACCTTTCGTGAGGTTGTTTGGTGTGTGAATGGTTGTTCAAACTGCAATGCCCATGGGGAGATGATTTCTGGACAATCTTATTCAGCTGCCATGTTGTCCCATCTTCGACCTCACATTCAAGGGGAGAAAAAGTAAGTTCCACTCTTAAAGTGAGAAGTAGGACAGATAAAGAATTCATGAACATATTTTAAAACTATCACATTTTGTACTTTCTCATGTCTTATGACTTCAGTTGAATATTCAAGCTTAACTAAGCTAGTAATTGGGAGCAGCTGTCCTAACATATTTAACCTTTTTTGGATACAATAGTAAAGATAAGAAAGAGGCACCTGGCCACTTTCTATCCTGACCGTGCTATACACTAGTAATGTGATGCTGAGTGAGTGAGTCCCTTAACCTCTGTAAACCTCATGCTCATCGATTCTAACACAAGCGTTGGACATTTACTTTGCAGAATGTAGTGCAAAGTAGGCGTCTATGGAGGTAAAGTGAATCAGCCTTTTACATGGAACATGTTTATGATAATTGCTAACTCAGTAACAGTAATGTTAGTTATTACCACAGCCCTTTTGTTGTATCTGGGAACTTTTGGAAATCCCGGCGTAACCCAAGTAGAATTGTAAATGGTAGCATCCCTATGGCAGATGAGTGTGAAGTGGTATCTTTAATTGGAGACTTCCTCGGTGCAAAAGCTAATCCCAACCAAACCTTTATTGGTTCCTGCCCAGAAGCTCAGCATCTCTTAGTGAGTCTGTGTAGACTCCTGGATCTGAGCCCATGCTTGGCCTCTGATGAATAGCTGACCCGAGGCCAACCTTTCAACTGCATAAGTCAGCTTCCTAACACATCGATTCAGGCACACCTGTTCATGTCTTATAGCACAGTGAGTCAGCACTGGTAGAACTATGGTGCCTCACAGACTACCACCGCTCCCTTTAGTTGGTCTAGAAGCTATAAACTAGAGTTTACAGAGCTTTCCAGGTACTCCTAATGTGCTGAAAACACGGATTATGCTGTTAATTTTACTCTTATCACAGTTACAAAATCAATAAGACCAAAAGTGAAAATACACAGTTCTAAAAACAATTATTTAAATTTTACCTGTCTGTGTTTTTATCTACTCCTTTTGTTTTCCTCTTGATAAGTCTTTTCTTCCACATAAATTTGACCTATTCCTACTGAAGCTTCTAATTTTATTATTATGGCTTTGCCCAAATCCCAAGTTTCTCTCAGGCTGACGTTATATATTCTAATTTCAAAGCAAAAAGAAAGGAGTAAGGAAGTGTAATCTCGTGGTGGTACAGTTTTTAAATAGAATAGTCTCCCAGCAGGGGCGACACCTCTGTGCTGCTCTGGAACAAGGAAGGCACCCTGCATGCTCCGTGAGAACCATTCATGCACAGTGCCACTGGCACCCTGGACTAGGTGCTGGCAATGGTGCCCGTAGCAGATGGGCTGAGTAGAGGCAGTCAAGTGCTCAAGCTCTGCCTCTGAATTGACTAATGGTTTTGATGGCAGCAATTCAAGGCCAAAGCACCAGAATGTCAGTCTTTGTGCTGGATCGCTTGTCTGCAGTTAAAGGGATGTGGCCATTCCCTTCTACTCTAACTCAAACTTAATTAATTCTGAATTAAAACAAATAGTTTCCATGACCACATGAGGTATGTTCTGGGTTCCCATGACTAGGGTTAGTGTAATGAAATCTCCACCCCCTCATTATCCTCCACAAAAGACCCCTGAGAAGATGATTTAAAATGCCATCCACAGTGGTATGTCACTGCTAAATGTTTTGATATGCAGGTCATTTTCATATCCATGTCCCATGTAGAAAATCTGTAGGGTCCACTTGGAAGATGCCTGTGATGGAATGTAGCATAGCATCAGAACAGATGTATAGCTTTACTCTATGACTCTGAGAAGGTCATTTTTCAGGGCTTTGAAATTATTTCAGATTAGGTTCTGGTCTAAACTAAAGATGTAATGCAAGATGTAGTTTGCAGCTGAACATTTTAAATCATATGTTGTCTGAGCTTTGTTGGTTAAAGCTCAGCCCTACTGCAAACAAGATCATGGCTTCAGCTATGTGGTAATTTACCTTTATTCTATTGCTTATCGCAGGTTGGTCTTATAATCCTACAGCAGGTCTTGCAGATGCCTTGTGTTTGGCGAAAGAATTGCTGATCCATATCATTACCAGATCTCCCTTGGGAGGAGAACATTGCGAGCTCCAGAGTGAGGACAGCATCTCACATGACAGCTGTCAAAATCTTACGTTTTTATTTACTTCAGCAGGTTTTTAGGCAGAGACAAAGTATCCTGGAAAAGCACATATATATTATGTGGGTCCATGTTCCACAAATAGAGTTGAAGTCTTTTTAGTTTGACTGTTTGCTAAGTTTTCCACTTTCGTAGGGATAAACCGGCGCATAAGATATTCTTCTGGATCACAACAACTGACATTGATCTGTTAGATTTTACCTAAATAAATTGTATATAATTACATGTAGATTTTAAAGATTATATATAAAGCTAATGTACTCTGCATTTTGTCTATTAGATTACTATATGGCCCAGATGACTTGTCTTTGTGTGTGATATCCACGGATGCTCTTGAGTAACATCACAACTGAGCTCATAGAGACTGCCTGTAGTGTTGTTTTCCTCTGTTCCTGTTACTTTGGAGAGTGAAGGAGTAGAAATACCCATGGGGGACAGGAGCTGGGTGCTTATGACTGAGGAAAGCATCTGTCAGTGGTAACCTAGGACGCTGCTGCCTGATAGGGTCTGACAGAGCTAACGTGCAATGTGGACGGCGTGGTGGGATGAAACTGCTGCTTTCCAGGTCTGGCCCTACTGAGACAGGCAGGAAAGTACCCAGAGCCTCCCACTCTGCTTCCATTCTGTTACTCTTTGGTCAGGAGACAGAAATTTCCTAAGAATGGTGAGTTTGTGACCTCAGGGCCATGTATAGCTTTTTTTTCTTAGTTTACAATTTGGTTCTTTAGAAAAACCATTGTTATAGGGTACTGCTATTGCTCTGATTAAAATTTTGTTTTGTCAGTCACATTGTATAATGTTACCACAAAATCCCAAAGATAATCTAATAAATTAGCAATGAAGATGTATCATTTCTTTGATTACACAGTAAGTGCTTTCTAAATAATGTTAATAATGTTATTAATACCATTATTTAATCATAGAAAAATTCTGGCTTCAATTTGTTTTTAGTCTTGTTTCCAAGGCCAGGGTCTTCAAAGTCCCTAAGCATGGCTATCAACTGTGACATAGTTACTTCTGTATTACTAGGAAGAAGTTAGGCTATGTTTGGATAACAAACTCTGAGACATCAATAGCTTAACATAGAAAAACATAGTCTGCCATCTATCCAGATCTCTCCAGGCAGGGAGTGGTGGTATGGGGGATATACGCTCATGTGGCTCTGCCATCTTGACACATGGCTTCTAGTTCATTGTGCATTGTGACAGAGAGAGAGAGGGAGAGAGAGAGAGACAGACAGACAGACAGGCTGACTTGAAGACCTGTTTTCCAATCACATTTCTAGCCAAGGGCTAGCTGGGGAGCATGTCCAGAAGAGGACGGTGAGGGGGAGCCAGTAAGCAGCATTGCTGCAGGCGTGCTGCCCTTTCGTTCTCTTCACACCATTCCCTGGGCTTCTCACCTTACAGTCAGTTGCTGGCAGACCTCCATCTGGTTCTTGGCTTGGTCCCTGATATCTGCAAGGCATTCTGAACATAGCTGCCAGCGTCATTTGCTTAAAATGCTGCTTTTTCATATCAATTCTTTGGCAACAACATCAACACCCCAACCTCCATCACTGATTATAAATACTATCCAGAGTCTTCTGTGTGTATTTTATAAGATTTTAAAATTTGGCTCCCGGCTGCATTTCTAAACTTATCACTATGCATCTTCAACTTGAATTTTCAACCTCAACCCTAAAATCATGGTTCCCTAAACGTGCCTCGCAAAGGCCCATAACTATTTTTATTATGCCCCCTTCCTCTCTCCCTGGAACATGTCTCATCTAGGAAATAAAAGTGACTATTTCTTTTGCTGGTCTCCCGTTCGATCGATTATTTGTTTTATTCAGCTGGCGAATGCACTACTGACTCTTACCATTACCTAACTCTTCCTGGGCCTTTCCTCTGCCTTTTCTCTTCTATTAGATCATCTCTAGGATAGGAGAATATACACAGACTCCACCAAAAGTGTATACACACTTCAGGAAAAGAAAAAAGTATGATTTCTCAGCAGACAGTATTGCCCTTAAATGGGGGACCCTAGAGGATGTCATACATCACAAAATACTCACTGCACTGCTGCCCCTAGAGAAGAGGTTAAAACTATGTGCAGTGATCTCAATGACCAAGGCCACCCACACAGCAGTTCACCATACTAATAAATGTCTGGAAGGTAATGGCCACCACTCTGGGCACCTCTTGCACCTGTAGAGGCCAAAGGTAACTTGTATTAATCTCAAGATGTCTCACTAAATTTAGTATTGAACTATTTATACAGATTTTTCTTTTCTTGAAGGGTGTATGCATTTTTTGGCAGGTTCTGTATGTACTGCATATTCTAATGATCTCAGAAAGATGCTAAATTAGTAATAGTACATGGTTAACATTTGTTGAGAAGAGCAAAGGCTTCAATGATTGAATGACTGACTAGGCTCTAATTTGCTTCACAGGATCTCTAGTTTTTGTAAAGTTATGTTAATATTATGACAGGATTTGTTCTTTTATTTCTAGTGCATGGACATCGTGAGGACTGTGATTTAGTGTTTTTAAAATGAATATTGTGACTCTTAATGACAGCACCTGTCTTAGTTATTTTCCCTTATTGGTGAGGCAAAATACCCAACACCTAAAGGAAGAAAAGCTTATTGTAGTTAATTGTTTGTAGAGGTTATGGTTCATAGCTGGCTGGCTTCCAAGCAAGGTGGAAGGGCAGAGGAGAAATAGTTAATGGCAGGCAGCAAACAGCAAAGTAGCAAAGCAGCAACCCTCTTTGTCTCCCTTATATTCTATGCAGGCCACCCACCTGAGGGCAGGTAGCATTCTCACCTAGGTTTTGGCACCCTTCTTCCTAGGATTGCACCATGAATCAACCCCAGTATCAAATAATTTTAGATCCAGCCACTTCTGAAAAGCATGAGGCTTTTTTGGGGTGGGCTGAGCATCTAGGTACAAGCCATAGGAATATCTTTGCTTTTTATGTTGTTGTCAATAAAGTTCTAAAGTCTCCTTCTTAATGACCTAGCAAAATCAATGCTTCATTGTAGCAAGTTTCTGGGACTATGTCCTGTATTAATACCAGGGTTAGGAAGTAGCTACACAGTTCTGAGTGTAAGACTTCGGAGCCAGACAGTTGTAGGTTTGATTTCCAGAACCTGATGCTTGTGACTGTGAACCTTTGGCAACTGGACTATTCTGATCCAGACTCTGTAAAATGGGGGTAATAGATGATGAAATGACATAAAATCTTTAAAATACTGCCAGGGATGTAACTCAGCAGCACATGTGCTGCCTGGCAAGCACAAGGTCCTGAGTTTGAGTCCCAGTACCAAAAAAAGAAAAAAAAATTAAGATATACTATACCTAATAGAGATTGACTGCTCAAAAGCACTTAATTCTATTACTAATACTTATGCTATTTAAGAAAATACAGATGTCACTTTTCTGGTGCTTAAGAAGCAGCAGTTTCCATTATTTGTCTTGCTGAATTCATTTTCTTGCACAGTAGCGTCAGGTGGAAGAGCAGAGTCTGTCATGGAGAACTTCAGCCTCTGAGGTCAGCATACCAGGGCCACTGCACAGGTGCGAAAGGGCCTCCTCTGTGTGATTCCCTGAGCTGGTGGACTTGTGCCCTGTCCTGACTCCAGGGCTAGCCTTCATTATGAGACCCGTAGTTAATTACGGCAGGAGGCTTCAATGTGACAACTTCAACTGTGGCTGCTTCTCAAGTCGGATGATAAAACCAAATCATGGACATTGGCAGTCAGGAGGGCGGCTCTGGTTAGAACATCATGATCAGTAAGGAAAAGTAATAAGAAGAAAACGCTTTGGTTCACTCCCAGTCTTGTTTTGTTGTGCTTTCTAGCAGAGCAGCTGAGTGAGAATTTAATTTGCTGTGAATACTGGCAGTGTGCTGTGGAAAAATGGAATTTACAAACACTTTGAATTACTGGGAAACTTGTGAAATTGTATGCTGTGCTCTGTTTTATACACTTTTATGAGTGTGATGTCTTGTTTCAATAGTGGAGTTTGAGGCTGCTATAGCAGGATTTGGAACTCCATTGTGTTCTACAAGTTTTAACAGATATATCTGAGTTTCAAGGGACAAAAGACTTTAGCAAATATACAGTATATAGCAAATACTTCAGCAAATATTTGCCTAAAATGTGGCAAATTAGATTTTATACCAAGTCCAGCATGCACGTTCATGGAAAAGAAAAATAAAATGAACGGAAAACCAAGTGATGAGAAGGGACAGTTTCTTTATTTAGTTCATCCAAGCTTCTGCTTTGTCTTTCCTGACTTTTGAAAATGTAGCATCTAGCAAGGACCATCAAAGATTGCATCAGTGACATTTTGTTTTTCTTTTTTCTTTTTTTTCTTTTTGGTACCAGAAATGAAACTCAGGACCTTGTGCTTCCTAGGTAGGTACCGTGTGGCTGAGCTATACTAGCCATATGACATTTTCTTTGTCCACTATTGAATCTAGTAATTTCTGTAGTGGAGAAATTATCTAAAACGTTAGGCCATTAACTGGGCCTTTAAATTTCAAATTTCTAAACTTTTATCCCAATATGGATTACACATGAACTTTTTTAGTCTCTGGGTCAAATTTGGGTATGAAAGTAAAATCCATTTTCTTACGTTTTGTTGATGGAATCTAAGATTATTTACCCAAGTTTGGAGCTCCTAATTTTTCTAGATCAAGTCAGGAATGTAGACTAAAAGGAAGTAATTCTAAACTGAGTTAGTGGTCATGAGGCCTAAAATAGAAAATCAGCATTTGTTTTCTAAGAAAGATTCCATTTGCTCCTCTGGGAACAATGCAGGTATGTTTTTCAGAGATAAACAGTGAGAGGATCCTATCAGGCGCCTGTCTCCACACTGTCCTAAGAGTTCCGGCTCCAGGGTCAGCATTGATAGGGGGCAGCTCACGGGGGAGTAGTGAGAGGCAGCGGTGGAAAGTTACAGTGTGGCCCTGGAGTTTGCGGGCCCTGTCCACTTTAGTGAAACATAATTCCAGTGAAAATGTGCTTACTGTGCAGAGAACAGGATCTCTATATCCCCACCGCAGGCTGCTTCATCTCGTTAGGAACCCTACGGCTGGCGCCGTCTTCCGGAGCGTAGGTCGAGAGGGGACTGGCAGAAGGATTTGATATCAAACAGGATGGCCAGTGAGAAAGTGGGAGCGGGAGAGAGAGAAATAGGTTCAGGGTGAGGCCGAGGCAAGTGGATCAAGGGGGCCAGGCCATCTCTTCGTGCTGAGCATCTTCAGGGCAAGAGCGAATAGTGAGCGTGCCTCGTGAATCATGCCCGCAGGCCTCCAAGATACCGCGCTGTAGTCTTTAAAGGAATGAAACAAAACCGTTCCTGGGAAAGTACAGGGTTCTGAAGAGGGCCTAGTAAGAGTAGGTCTTCAGGGTTCCGATGTCGCAGGATACCTGCCCGTGAATTGTTTATTTCCTGCTAATCTGTGCCTGATGACTTTCTTTTCATCGTCTGTTCTATTTCCCAACTTCTCTCTATTCCTTTGGTCCTCTTGGCTTTAATTTTATTTCTTCTTACATATTAGCAACTGTGATTTCTCTTGATTTGCTAAGTTTAAACATGGTTAGGGATGAAATTAGGATTACTCTCTACTTGTTCAGCTCTTAATAGGGCTTAGATTCAATCATGGCTATAGATGTGCTGAAGAACAACATTTCCTAAACTTTGGCTTGCGTGGGTGTAAATGTGTATAAGAATATACCCATATTATATCCTTGGAAAAGACCATGCTGATGCATTATTGGAAGGATTAAATTAAATAAGGATTACACATTATATAAACAGAGACATTTTAAAATGAAATAATAACTTAAAATTTCTGTGCAACTCCTAGACCATCTGCTTTACTAGGTCTTGAAAATAAAATTAAGACAAAGTATTTTTCTGAAAGGTCTTTCTCTCAATTTTAGTTACTTGTTTAGAAGATTCAGTGATCTAACTACCATTTTTGTTCCAAAGTTTAACCTAACATGTGCTTAGTTTTAAGTTTTACTGGTTTATGTTTTATTTTCTCTCCTCAGTTCTCAGAATGCAGTTCTTAGGAATGCACATGGCAGCTACTCCATGGCCCATCTCACCACCTATCCAGATCTTTCCCTGAAGCCATAGCAGTAAAGAAAATAGGAAAGTACTACATCTTTCTTCTCTGAGAAGGCTGATAGCCATTACATATATTGTCCAGAAATGCTGCTCCTCTAAGAGACCAAAGGCACAGTTGCATTTTGTCTTAAACACGGCTTGGGCCTGCTTGATACAACCTTTGGGAAGTTAGCACATCTGCCAGTGAACCACAAAACACAAGTCTGCTGGCACAGGACACCAAGAACAGCCAAAGCTTGCACTGTACATAAAACTCTGACTGTGCCTTTATGCTTTAAGGACTGGTCTGATCCACAGGGTATTTTAGCAATGGTCTCTGAGTCAGAGGTTGACCGCTTCTTTTTATCCTCTTTCTCCCAAATAATTGCATTACTCCCGTTGCTCTGCTTCAGGCCTTGAAACAGGATACTAATGAGAATATCTCAACATTCATGGATTAAATGCCATTTTAATCTTCTCCTGTGTGAGGAGAAGATTAGCAGATTGCCCAACTGTATTATTTTAGAGTGTGCTATTCTGTTGTCATGTTACTGAGTGACTATATCCATATAGTTTAATGACTGAATCAGATTTTGGATGGACAGACTCAGCAAGAGGCTCAAAGTAACCTCATCTCTTAGTCTTGACAGTGTTTCTAAGGCCATTTGGATAATAATGGGAGATTTGTGATGGGCTGGCTGACATATCCCCTTCTTCTGTTTCTGCTGCTTTTTTCCTTCTGTTTTCAGCAATAATGAAAAATAAATGTAGGAACATGGGTAGCAATAACTCAGTAAGTGTTACTGACAGTCTATGGATAGAACGTGGGTGTATTTCCCAACTGGAGCTTTTTGGGGTCTTTATTCAACCCTTGGGTTTATAGCGCTTCCTACTTCCCCACCTCTTCACCCTGCTCCTCTCCACTGTGGTCCCGCATGAAAACTTCTCAGCTCCTTCTTCCCCCTCCAGCGCAGTACTGTGCAGCCCAGAGCTCCAGGGCACTTGCAGCTTGGGAGGTCCCTGTCACATTACTTCCTAAGTGCCTCCCCTCCTCTTCCAGAGGGCTTCGCAGACCTCCAGCTTCCTCCAAGCTACTTACGCTGTGCGCTCTTACCCCCCGCGTGCATTTGTCCCTTCCAGCACTTTGGCAGCTGCAGTGTGACGTTTGGCTCTGTGATGCTTGGTTCCTGTTTCCTCTACTGGAATGTGAGCTGGAGGAAGGCAGCAGTCACATCTGTTTTTACTTTTTAAGCACTGAGCCTGAAACAGAGTATCACATGCCGACTGAACGGATATCTAGACAAATAAACGAATGCTGAAGATAAAGAAATTTATAATGTTACTTTTATATGGTTTTCACAGAAAGCATTTTATCGGTCTAGCACCTTTACTTATAGAAATTACTTTTTTTGGTTGTAAATAAAGTAAATGCTATAGATTGGTGCAGACCAGGATGAATTTGGTTGAAGGGTAAGACATGAAATTTGGTAGAAATAATTTTGAACTTATGAATGTGGAAACAAAGTTCTATTAATATGTGTGTTGGTAGAAGCTCTTACATTTATATTCATCTGTACATATATACATAAAATAATTGTAAAATATTATTAAGTACATACTCTGTACAGGCAACCAACTGATACTAGAGAAGATACAAACAATTAATATTCTAATAGGCTCTTCTGTAGGTGCTTATATATATTTTTTATTACATTTATTTTCTATCACAGTTTTGTTCTTACAAAAGTATTCAGGGAGATTCAGTGACATTCCCAATGTGATGAAGCTTGTAAGTGGCCTAGCTGGGAACTGTCACTTTTTGTGGCTCTGTGACTACACCTAACTCTCTCTACATATGGGTGACATAACTGGCCAGGGTTTCTAGCTGCTGTGTTCTGGAATCCACCACCACAGTAGTGTCTCGGTCATGCTCTCCAAAGACTGCTCCCAGAAAAGACTGAGAACAGTAGGTATTCTCAGGTCCAGCTGTTGCTGGCATGCATGGACCTCCTCATTGGCTGGCTTCAGCTTGAGAAGTCCTCAATGGCCTCATTAACCCTTTAGACTGCAGTCTACGAGGCTTCCACCATTTCCTTTCTGTCTTTATGTCAGGCTTGCATCTGACAGCTCTCTCGCCCCTTCCTACCCTGCTGAAAAGGCTTGCAGGTCTAATCCTGTTTTGACATTTTCTCGGAGGATCTAGACTCGTTCATCCTTCCATCAAGAAGTCCTTGAGAGAAATAATACACAGAGAGAATGAGAAAAGGGAAGCAAAAGTCCAACATAGAGGTTGCACTTGCCATAGCTGAGACTTCAAAAGTTAGAATTTTGATTTTTTCTTTAAAAATTGGCACTTGCCTGTCTGACTGGGGTAAGCAAGAGGAAATAGTGGAGAAAAGAAGGAGACATACCAAAGCTGTGTCTGCACCTCGAACTAGAGCGTAAGTTAATGTGGAGGGAAAGAATGGATCAAAAAAGAGAACAAGGGAAGCCTTAAATTTTATAATCTCAGGAGAGAATATTAAATAGGGATTAAGCACATGAGCTCTGGAATGAGAGAGATCTTGATATCAGGTCTGATGCCTATAATCGATAGCTCTGTGAATTAGAACAGTTTTTTAATGTCTGAGTTACTTCCTCAAACATAAACTGTGATTAATGCCAATGACATCGTGGATTAAATAAGAAAATTCATTGGAAGAGCAAAATCAGAAGTTGCTTCCTGAAATACATGGAGTAAGAGTGGGTGTGTAAGTGGCTCTTTAGCTCTCAGGTTATAGACATTGAACAAGTATGTTAGAGAAGGATGGGCATAGTGCTCTAAGACTGAAATTCCAGCTGATCAGAGGCTGAGCCTGGAGGATTGGAAGTTTGAGGCTGGCTTGGGCAATTTAGCTGGACCCTAACTCAAAATAAAATTGAAAAAAATGAGCTAGCAAGTGGGTTCAGTGGTAGAGCGCTTGCCTAGCTTGCACAAGGCCCAGGGCTTGGTCTGTAGCACTCCACAAACAATGAAAATCAAAGAAAGCTTCTGTTTTTAAATTACTTAACATTTAGTTGGGTGGCATGGCTTCAGTTGTGAATATAGTGCCATTTGCACTTGTGCAGTGCTGTTATAGCAACTATTACTGTGTGTGCAAAATTTATTGATCTGAATGTCTGTTCAATGAAGATAAAGACTCATTCAACTGAGTCAGAAGTATTTGCGTGAAATTTATAATATAAAGTGATATTATAGTCACATAGGCAAAACCGTGGCATTTATGATTATTATAGATTCCCTAATAAATGCTAGTTATGGATGGACTCTGTCATTCATCATTCAACACTTGTTCAAGTGAAGATTCTAAAGCAATGCATGTGTGCTATTGAAAATCTATTACTTAATTTTGTTGATTTGTCCTTTTCATTTCTAATTTTCCATAGAAAGTTTTGTCCATTTATTCTTTTGATAGGACATGTATTACAAGTACAATTAATCAGAAGTTTATTATGGCACAGCTTTCTTTCGTGGAGAATGGCATTTCCAGTTGAAAGCAATACCATGATACTGCAGCTAAGTGACAAGATTTACAATAGCGAAGGTACTTGCTAAAAATCTGGTAATCTGAGCAAGTACTTTGAAGATAAAAATATGTAATACAACAGCCATTGTTAATTTCCTATCATCTTTTTTTGGAATTCTGTATCATTTCTATTGTTTTTGTGTTGTTTTGTTTTTGTCTCTTTTTTTTTGTTCTTTTTTAAAAAAATAACTACTGCCACTTTTAAGGACAAAATTGCAAGTATTTACTGGAAGACCCAAGTAAATAGAAAGAGTTATGAAAAAAAAAGAATGTGGGTTTATTTCCCTGACAGCAGCATTTTGACTTTTTATGCTTTATGAAATAGACCTTAGCTCACCAATATTCTACTCAGAGTCTGATGATGTGGCCTTGTCTTATATATGTGTTTTATCCTATTCCATTTATTTTTTAGAGAGGCACTTTATGTTTTCAGAATATTTCTATTTGCCTTTGAGACTACCATGTTTATCTATTTTTTAAAATCAAGACAGTGGCCTGAAAGAGTTACATATCCACTATTTAAATTCTATAAGTAGTACATACATGTTTGAGTCAAGGTTTTACTATGTAGCTCAGGCTGCCCTTGAACTCATATGTGACTCACAGACTGGGCTCAAACACAGCAGTCCCCTGCCACAGCCTCTTAAGTGCTGGGATTTACGGGCATGTGCCACCGCACCCAAGAGTTGATGTATTTTTAAATAAAATGTGTTCTTTTTTAGAATCCAAATGTCTTGCAGCAATTTCCAAAGTTGTAGTAATTTTAGTTTTTAAATAAAAATATTTCACATGTAAAAGCAACAAGCAACGTTATCAACTGAAGTGACCTTAGTGTTTCAACAATTTCTTTGTTATCACCAAAAGATCCACTTAGATTATTCTTGCCCTCTACATACAGCACAAGGTAGTACAGTAAGACTATGAAGGGCAGATTGATGGATGAAAATAAACCATTTTCCCTAGAACCAAATCAAAACAGTACAGAACAAGATTGTGTAATAAAATTTCCTTAAAAGCAAATTGTTCTTACACCATTCATGTTTCCCAAACCCCAGGAGACTAAATATTTAGGAGCACCTGAAGCTAATTAAAATCACAGAGAGCCTCACTCACATTTTATTTATAAATCTGTGAACTGCATGTATAAAATTGAGAATGGAAAGTCTGTTTGAAACTTGTTGCTTATCCTAAATTTGCACAGAAAGTGCTTCTTAGTACTTTTACCATATTATAGTAGATTTGTGGTGTATCCTACCCAATAATTTACTAAATGTCACAGACAAATTAGTAAATCAGATGGGCAGTGTTTTACTTCTCTTTCTCTTTCATAAAATTTCTCTAAGTATTTAATTCTATCTTGTTTTATTAAAGAATCTAACAGGTAAAATGAACTACATAGTATATTTTAGAATGATTATAATAAAATAATTGGTGAAGTTTTAAATTACTGTGTTGCTTTTGAAAAAAACCTTTTATCCCAATGAAATAATGATTTCTCTCTGGTTATTCTTGAAACATTTTCTAAATTGTGACATGAAAAGATTCATTGAAAAATCAAAAGTTGAAGTAGGTTTTTGTATATTTATATGATTATAAAGAGAATGTATGGAGTGTTTTCCTTTGCCTCTGTCTGAGCCTACAAAACAGATGGCTTTTTCAGATATATGAAATAGCACTATGGAAGGTAGAGTGTCAGTGTTATATCTCTTCCATACCATAGCTCAGGAGAGGGTTAAAAATCTTCTAGGCTTCCTAGAATGTTTACAAATGTCTCAATCTAGAGAGTGAATTTTGGTTGATATCTTTCTTTTACTCATTGATTTGAGTTTTCTATATATTTGAAGGTTTCTAAAAATACAAAATATCAAGTAAAAGTTTTGGTGACATATTGTTGTTTCAAGTTTCTTATGAACTAACATGAAAAAGAATTATATTGCTTCATATAGTCCTGAAACCAATGAATGCAGTTTACATGATGTGTCTCTCTTGGTGTTCGGCTACCAGTCCAGGAGGATCTGCTGTTTCGGGGGTTTTTACTGTGACTCTGTGCTTTGTGTCCAAGATTTTATAAGCATAGTACAGCTGTCAAAATAGAAAGGTGAATAAAGATACAAATCAAGCCATCAAAGCAAAACAAACAAAAGCCTGGTTCTAATATACACTTTAGCATGGTTTTATTAAAATGCGGGAAGTCGGCAGCTTCTGTTTTCAGTCTGTGATGATGTCACCTGTGCAGTCTGGTTTCCTTTGGGCTTTTACGGTAGGTTTAAGTTTGGTGGACGTGCCTCAGTTATTGATGAGGGCGTCCGAATGATTTAGTCGTTCTGTTTGGATGGAGGAACTAACCGATGGTCAAAGAGAGTTAAAGTCAAAGCATAAGCAGGTGTGTGGCAACCGAAAAAAAGTGGAACTGCGTACAGTGATGAATTCTTATGTGCTTGCTGCATTGGAAGTGGGATTTTGGCACCACTGTGTGGAGCAACGATCGGAACTTTGCAAAGAAGGACAATACTAAAGTGAAATCGAGGAGAAAAGGCATGCCTGAAGCTTGGAATGGTCCTCAGCATTGGGAAGACGGGAAATTATTCAATTTTTCACTGAAGAATGCAAAATCGATTCACCACTCTTATGGTGATACTGTATTTGACTGGAAATTTAATATATGAGAGACTTTAGCGCCAAAGTAAATATACTTGCAATATATTTTGCCTTTATTTGTTTTTCTCCTGGAACCAGGAAAATTGAATTGCATTAGATTGCATAGGAAAATGTATGGTGTTGTAAATTCTCAAGTTTTGCAGTAAATTTAACATTACAATAAAATATTGTCCCTTAGAAGCAGGAACAAAATGCTCATTAGTACATTTTACTGCATTATTGTGTTTTTGCAGATCTGAAGAGAGAGTAAGATGCAGTAATAATGACTAGCATTAGAAGTAGTTTGTTACTAATTTCCTAATTTGCATAAAGTATCTGTTACAAACTAGAACGCCAGTTTATAGGAGATACCAAATGTTCAGAAAATGAAGTTAAGAAATATTCCCAACTGAAATATGGCCTAGTTGCTTAACCAAGTTGGGTGGCACAGTTTACTTGGAATATTGCCATGGTGAATCCTAGTGAAAAAATTTAAATTCTTTTGTTAATGAGAAGTAATATTTTAGAGGTGAATATGGTGTTGTATAATAGTACAGTCTTGGTGAATTTTAAATCAATATTCCATGATTAACTGATAATATAAATTTCACAAACAAATACAACTACATTGTTTTGAGATGTTTTGAGCTGCGAGGTGTTTTGTTTCCTGCAACTTTAAAAATTTTGAGGATGCCTTGAATTACATTTGGCAATTAAAACTGACAAATAGTAATTCCAGCACAAAGAAAGTTTAACTTTATTCAGATGGTGCCCTTTCGGTCAGTCACACCTCTCTCTCCGTAGTCTTCTCTCCCTAGTCTTCCTACAGAATAAAAGGAAATGGGAATTTACGTCCCAAGTACCTCTAGTCTGACCTGGTTTATCCTCTGCACAAATGACTCCCTCACTCTTCTGCTAAACACTGCTTTAATTGTAATTAGTCTTGCCGTAGCCACCTAGTTCCTTCTAACTTTCCTACCTCTGATCCAATATTTGAGAACATGACAAAGCAAAATTCAGCTAGACTGTAATTACACATTGCTTCATTGGTCTAACACAAAGTTTAATTTTTTTCAAATGAATTAATTGACACTATTTAAAGAGTCAGAGTTTGTTATATGTCAAGCTGGAATTCTAGACATTCTTGAAAATATACCAACTCTGCTGCCATGTCCAGCTGACTTTTATCAGCAATTTCTGAATGTGCATTTTGTCCCATACTTAAAACCCACTAGAAGTTTCATCTCTCCCAGAAAATAAGTGATTCCCTTTTTCCAAGCATTTAACAGAACTTGTGTGTGTTCTTCAGCTCCATCATTTAAAAAAATGTTTTTAGCACACAGTGCCTTTGTGTTGCCTGTTCTGTGCCCCGTTTCATCTCTCTTGTGTTCAAAGTAGTTCGTTGAGGGTAGGGCCTCTGACTTCATCAGTGCTATTAGCATTGCCTATTAATGATGGTTTCTATGGTAATTATTATTATTATAAATAATAACTTCAGTGAAAATTCCCAGTGCTTAAAGGGTATATATTATAAATATTAAAAATCTTCAAATATCTGGCATTACATAATTCTAGGTTAAAAGACGTTTTTGGTATACTTTGCCTACTGCCCAACAGGGAGGAATTAATGTGTGGTAGAAATGTGGACAGAATGAGAATGATAGGTATCCTTTTGAAATGTAAATGCACATTTCCACACTGAAAGATACTGAATTAAGGAGATGCAGGAAAATTGTAGTGCATGTTCGGAGATTTTATTTACTTTGCTCATTAATAACTAGCAACGAGCTCCCAGTCGGCATGGAAAGGCCTGAGCGTAGACATAGGGTCTATTTTGCATTCCAGTGGTAGCCAGAGCAGCTACCTGTCTCACAGAGAACAGGAAATGAAGGTGTTCTGAGCTCTCTCTGGTCTGTATTTTCATCCCCTAAAGCCAGATACCTGCAGAAATGACCTCTGAGTGACTGAGCCAGCTCACTCTGTTTATCGTCTTTCTCTCTCCTCTCCGTATGGCTCTGAGTAACGGCGTTATTTTCTGTTTAAACAATGTACAGTTAAAGAACTCAGCCTTGTCACTAGCTTGGCATTAATCACTTATTAACTATCTGTGAATTCTTCAAAACAAAATAAAAACAAATTATCCCATGGAACCTTGAGAAACCCTAGAACTTCACTTAATAATCAAAAATTAATGCCTAGATGGTTTAAATAAAGTTAAGAGAAAATGTCCATGCTAGAGCTAATGAAAGTGTATATGGTAGTGTTAGTTTATTATCTCTAAGCATTCTTTTTGTTTTTCTTTCACAAATATTTGAACAGGGATAACTTTGCTACATATAAAAACTCTTTTGGGTATGGAGGTACACACCTGTTGACCCATCTTGTTGGGAGACTGAGGCAGGAGGATTGCAAATTTGCTATATGTGTAGGCAATTTAGTGAGACCCTGTATCAAAAACTTAATAAAAATAAGGTCTGGATATGTAGCTCAGCACTTCCTGGTTCAATGTCCAGTACTACAGATGATAGATAAATGGCTGCATATCACTGAAATAGTCCCGTGGTGGCAGCAGTAGGAAATATATAATAATCTGGTATTACATTAATATGTATATAACATATTTGCATAGATTGTGGAACAAATTCTTACAATTTAACCAGTTTATGCTGTGTAACTTGTATAACATACAGTGAATGAAAATTTCCTAGAGTAAATGGTTCGTCCTTTCAGAGATACATCACACACACACACACACACACACACACACACACATGCACACACACACACACTCCTATGCTTATTCAGTCATAGGGCTCATAAATGTTAAAGTCAGAAGAAACATGAGCAATTAACTATTTTAATATCTGATTTTACCCATATGGAAAAATGCTGGCTTCGAAAGCTGACTTTTGGCATCACACCGAGATGAGCACAATCATTAGGACCTTCGGTCCCAGTCTCTTTCCAATCTTCTGTTTTTGTGATTAGTACGGCTTTGCTGCACATGCTGTTTACATTCTATGTCTTCACGTCAAAATATTCCTTTCTAACATATGAGAAAAAAGCAGAAAAATTTCATTACATTGTACTTATAAAATACGCAAATTTTTAAAGTTCTTTATTTTAACATTACAATCAGTTTATACCCTTGTTATATTATATTGCACTGTCAGGTACACAAAGAGAGTGTATGTGTATGTATTTCCATTTCTCTATGTAAAGAAGCTATTTTATTTTTCTGCATTTATATAAAATGAATAAAAGCTCCCACTAGGTTACAGCAAAATTTTAATGTAGTAATTCCTATTGCAGTGTTTGCAACTTTGATAAATAGAAGTACTTTGTATAGATAATAAAACCAAAATAAATTATTTTGAATCAAGTGAAACATAGGGTGACTGGCTAGAGTCAAATTTAAGTTAATGTTAGCCTAGAAAATGTAATTAATTGCAGGAAAATTTCTATAGTGTATATTAGAATGAGGTACCTGCCAATTAGATACTCATCATGTAGATACAGCGATGGAATAAACAATACAGCCTACCTGCTCCTCCCATACTTGGGTAACATTAGTGTGCCTCAGTGTACGTTATTTTGCGAAATGCATTGGGCCAGAAATCTGAGAGGTGGAGTACGCAAACAGAGTAACAAAAGTTTGTGAATAATAGGAGGTCTAATAATAGGAGGTCAAAATCAGTAAATAGCCAGGATTTACATCTAGGGCTAGAGGAAACACAGGATTGGTAAGGAATACTTCACTATTTACAGAGAACCTGACACAATATAGTGAACTATGGAATTCAACACGATGTAAGAGTTGCATTGAGATAGATAATCAGGAGCTTGTCTATTTATTTTTTGAAAATTTTCCTGGAATGCTACCACCTCAACAGTCATTTCTCATATCATGAGGCATGTTAATGTTTTCTCCTAAGGAAAAAGCCCAGGTCCTTTCTGGCATCTTTCCCCACTCATCAGCAAGCCCTGTTGGCTCAGTTTCAGAAATACATATGTACATACACTGTTGCTGCCTCTCAGGGCCTCACTCACTCCATCGCTAGTAAAGGTCAGCACTGTTGTCCTCGCTCCTAAACTATTCCAAAAGCATCTAAGCTACTCTCCCCGATTCAACCCCCACCCCACTGTCTCCTGGTAGCGCTTAAGAGGGTGATCTTTTCAGATATTAAGTGGACCACTGCTTCTAAGCCCTTCCTTTAGTCAGTTTCTCCAGAGAAACACCACCAAACCAATACAGTCTTGTGGATGTGAACCAGGATACAGGACGTGATGGAGCCTAAGTGCCAAGCAGGCCAGGTACTGAACAACCTGGGTCGCAGAGGAGAACCAGTGGGTGGCGCTAGAGTGGGCCTAAGCCTTAAGTATCTGCAGATGTGAGGCGTAGCTTTACGTGTTCCTTAGATAGACAGGTTCTCAACACAGGAAAACCTGTTTCAGATCGAGGAGGACAAAGTTACTCGCCCACTCTGAAGGTAATCACCGGTGGAATTCTCCTCTGCTTGGGGGCTATCAGCCAGCTTCTTTCTTTTGTTTAGGCCTTCAGCTGGTGGGACAAACCCACTCACACTAAGGAGGACAGTACAATCTGCTTTACCTAGTCTCCCTGTTTAAATACTAATCTTAACCAGAAACACCTTCATAGAAACATCTAGAATAATGTCTAACTAAATGTCCTAGCCCAGGTTAGCCCTGCCACGCTGACATAAAATTAACCCTTCTTTAGACCTCTCCAATGCAATTCTGCACCATTCTGACCTCCTCGCTTCTCCCGTTCTCTCTGGCACACTCTTGCCTCCAGATTCTCTACTTGATTTTGCCGCTTCCTGAATGTTTTCCCCTTTGATAACGACCTGTCTCGCCTCATTAACTAAACAGGCATTGCTTCATGTCCCCTCCCGGCACATCCCTTCCTTTCCCATTCTTTCTCGGGTAGCGTTCCCTGCCCCAGGCACTCTGTCTCTCTTAATATACATTGCTTGTCTTCATAGTCCATTATCTGACAGAATTCATATTTATTTGTTCTATCATTGAACACAATTTCTTTAGAGCAGTGACTTTTCGTTGGTTCATCATGGTCTCCTTAGTGCCTAGAAAAGTTTCTAGAACAAAACTGTGATTCACTAATAAGTACATAAAAATAATTTGTATATGAAATTTAAGAAAATGTGGCAGTGATCTATGCCCTGAGGCTTCATTTATAGAGTATCTGTGACCTCTTCCCATGTCAGGGGAGAAGCAATCTGAACCAAAGAAAATTAGAAGATAATCCTCACATTCCTTTTTCACTGAGGTAGACTTTTTATCCAGCCTGGATTGTTTATGTGAATGCAACAAACAGTGCTTACTATGTGGTTACCTCAAGGTGTGTATGAGTTTGAAAATTTATAGAAGATTTATTTGAGAGGAAATCTGGATAGATGCAATCCTAGATTAAGTCTATAAAAATTTCATGTACTCTCAGGGTAAACAAATAATTTATATAACCACAAGGGGGAAGACTCAGAGACAGCTTAATGGTTGTAATTGTCTTGTATATAGTAAATACCATGATAGCCTAGACACATGTACAAAGGTGAGGGCTGCTTGTACAAAGGAACACAGAGGCATTGCTTAGAAAACACAAGCACCTTAGTAGACACCTGCTGGAGCAAGAGCTATTAGGGAGATTGCTGGTAACATTTTAATTCCTCTATTACTTCTGCTGACTATAGAATTCGCCATCTCTTTGTTGCAGATTTGAATGAGGTGGTCCTTAGCAGTACTGTTAATCCACAGAGCTATGAGAGAGCCCCCAAGCCCAGGCCTTGGTATTTGAGAAAGCTTTGATAGTTGAATAGTTGTTTCAGTGCTTGCATAAGAAGCAAGTAGATCTTTTCTTCTTCATTGGTGGAAAAAGTATTTCCCTTTTTTTGATGAGATATTTTCCCAATTATTTCTAAATTCCCTCATATTGTAAGAAGACATTGGTGATTCCATTAATAGTTATTTCTGTCTCCTTCAGTCTCAGCATACTTTCATGTACCCTTACTCATACTCATGGATATGAAAGTATGCTTTTCTCCAAGATGATTAGCAATTTAACAACATAACAGTGGCTTATCAATTACTAAATAAAATAATATAGTAAGACTATGGAAATGGCACAGGCTAAAATTTTGAAAAGTATCTCCGCATAGGGGTTATTATTAAAAGGCAATCCAGAAGGCATTTTTTCAAACCAGTTGCTGACCACATTATTTCCACACCTTTGGCAGTACAGCCAAACGTATGTCCTGTCAGTCTTCAGCTTCCCCTTGCACATTTGCCTCGTGATACTAATTTGGTTATGTAGTTGATTACTAGTATAATTACACAAGTGAACATTATGTGAATGTTTAACTTTAATACAGGGGGTAGCTTTTAAGGAAGAAGAACGGACTGAAATGTGGATATTTAAAATATCGCTACATAGAATCTACCTGATACTGGTCTTCGTCCTCACACTTTGTGTGAGTAGGGAAGTGTAATAAAACAATTCCAACAGAGATTCATTCAACACGTATTTATCTGGCCTCTATTGTGCCAGGTCCTAGTGGTTGCTATGTAGCTTTGTAGAGGACAGTTTGGTGGAGAAAGAGAAAAAAGCAACTTATAAAGGTGGAATCTACTTTTATAGTCAAGGAAAATAGTTCCCAAATTATTATCATAAATATTTTGTAGGATTTCTCATATTAATTGTAGCAACTGGCACTGAAAGCCAAAGTTCTCTCCTCTGACTGCGCTCTAGAAATCCTGGAGATCTTTTAATAAATATGCAGGCTCTGGGAATTCTGATTTAGTTGTTCTGGGATAAAGCCTAGTCATGTCACCATTCACTAAGGTCCCCAGATGATTGGGAGTAATCCTGATTGAGGAGTTAGCACCCGGTCTTATTTTTCAAATATTTTCTGGTTTTAGAAATTAATCTTATACTTTCCCATAAGATGTACAATAAATTCTTACAGATCTAAATTCTTAGCCTGTGATATAGTATTGATACAATAATGTCTACTCTTTAGTAAGCATCTATACTGTTCCAGACATTACATTGTGTTTGGAGGTGTGTGTACATAATTTTTATTTTTATAATAATTGTGCAAACTTTTTCTTGGGACTTAGAGGTTAAGTACACTGCTATGGTTTATCTGGATAGACAGTACTGAGGGCCTTGATGCTAGTCCAGTTCTGTCTGAATGTGAGGATTCCTGCTGCATTACACTGCCTTCAGACTTTCAAGCTACATCTCTGGGTTCACCTACAACTTTCTTCACTTTAAACACTCTAGATATTTGGCAAATTTCTTCTTCACCCACACATGTCTGATACCACACTTGCACACCTTGCTAGGATATGGGATGCTTTCCCAATTTAATGTACCCTTCTTAACCACCCTTTCAGGTACAGTGCAAAGGCAGCCTCATCAATAATCCCTTCCATATCTTCCAGGGGGAAGTAATTGCTTTCTCTATGACAATTTCGAAGTGATAGCTGAGACACTCTCTCAGATTGGCTCATTGTTTTCTTTAGTACGTTTAATTGTACATGTGATTACACTTTTTGTTTATGAGGTCTTTGAGAGCATTGCTATGTCTGATTCATGTCTGCATTTGGTATAACACCTAGTCCATTGTAGAGGCTGAAAAAATATTTGCTAAAGGAAGACACAGTGAATGAACCAAGAATAAGCAATTTAGTTAAGGTCACCTAACAAATCTGTACTTGGGACAGCCAAAGAGCTGAATTGTACATACAATATGATGCATAGCTTGAAACATCCCTATTTCTTTTGAAATGTCTCTATTTTATGTGAATTTGATTGCAAAAAATGTCAGCTTTTAAAATGGGATTTTATTAATGCTTTGGATTTATATGTAAGGCAAGGAAAAAGTGACCAATAAATAAAAACTAAGAGGACTTCTTTGTTCCTGGTCAGTTACTTTAGCAACTGGAAAGAAAATAGAAAAGCATATATATGTGGGATGACTTGGAGTGATGGCATGATCACAAATGTTTTAACAGCAGTATTTTTTGAGCCTCTTTTTACATTTAAACAAAATTTCACATTCTAATACATTTAAGATTCACTTAGATCTATAACTTGTACTCATTGAAGAAACACTAGTGTATAGAGTATAGTTACCAGATGTGAACTTTTTTCGATAACTGAAAGAAATGATGTTTAGGTAGCTTTTGCTGGCATATAGAGAAAAAAAGAAAACCAAGCTACTGCTTAGGGTGTCCTTGGTGGTTCTGAAGAATTTTTGTCTCAACATTTATTTAGAAAATCATTGGTTCCCACAGTGAACAATTTCATTCTGTTTGCCTTAGATATCACTACTCTGTACTTGTGAGAGATTACACAGGTCAGTGAGCTTTTCCTGACCAGTGAGTTGCTACTTGTGTTTCAGGACAGAGCTGTTGTGTTATACACTGTATATTGGTTTGCATTAAAGTAAATGATGTTCCAAAAATATTTTTAAACCAATGTTACTGAAGCTATGAATTTTGAGTATGTGCTTATGAGTTCAGAAGATACATATGACTTGAACATAGCACATTCTTATCCAGTTGCACATGGGAGATATTTGACTTTGGAAATCTATGTTATTAAGCTTAGTTATACTGTATTTCTCAAAAATAGGCAAAACAATTCTCTCATGTAGGAAAATATTTCATAGAAAGGACCAACCACTAAATATTTTAGACTTTGTGCATTACACATTTACTTTTACAAGTACCCATAGTATGAAAGCTGCCACACACCGAAGACAAATGAATGAGCATGGCTGTGTTTATTTATGGCCCCTGAATTTATGTGTGTGAGTATGTGTGTCTGCATATACATTCCCAGGGATTGAGCCAAGAATTTGCCACATTCCCAGTCCTGTTTTATTTTTTTGAGAGAGTAAGCTGAGTTGCCCAGGCTAGCCTTGAACTCACAATTACTCCTCAGCATGCAGGATCAATGGAATTTGAATAGCACATAATGTTCATGTGTAAAGACATGTTATTTTTCTTTTGATGTTTTTAAGCTCTTTAAAAATATAAAAATCATTAACTCATCAGCTAAACCAAAACAGGGGATAGGCCAAATTTGGCCTATAGATTATAGTTGGCCTATAGATTATACTCTGCCTTAAAACTAACTATAGGTTGAAAAACTAGCTTTAATTGTCATAAGACAATTATTACTAGTGGTAGATTTTTGAAATGTTACAAGGGATGATACTATGTGTTGAGAAAAATAGCACTGCTAATAAATTTGCCCAAATATCTGCTGTGAAAAAATTACAAAAAAATAAACAATCAATAGTGGAATATTTTCCATAGAAAAAATGAGATTTAGGTAAAGTGCCAAGTGCAGTTATATTTTTAAACTTTTGATGGTTGATTTCATCATTGGTTATCTACACTGCAAAATATACTGCAGTATAGTCCCCAAGATTAATACATTTTAATACACTTCATTAATCTTTGTAACAGTGTAGGACATGATATTACTCAAATATTGCTCTCAGTTCATTGAGAATATTTATCCTTCCTGAACTTTTTTCCTTCAACTTTTTCTTCCTGAACTATTCATTTTTCAAAGATTAGCCTTTGACCTTTAAGCTTCATTCTTACATTTTTCTAAATGCAAAGATATGGTTTTCTTTTAGATCTGTACCTCTCAAAGCCCTGGCAGTCTAGAAGTTACCCAGTAACAAATATTTTTATAATTACAGATGATACCATCTGGAGAACTATAAGGGGAGTCAGAAAGATACTTGCAAGAAGTTGGTTATATTCAAGTTGGCATCCACATGAGCCATTGGATTTGTATAATAATTAATTTAAGAAGTAACACAGGTTACAAATCAAGGCACTGTCCATTTTACGTAGCCAATGGAATTCAGCATCTCTGTCATGGTGATGCTGATTGAACTAGTCCAAAAGATAAGTAAGTGTGATTCTGAGAAAACATTTAACGTTCCTCTTCACTTTCTCTTCCTGAACTCTACTTCAAGTTAGATGTTGATCCTCAGCCTTGAACACTTCCTTTAACCCATCATTTCTGGGTCTGATTCAGATTCAGAGGCCCCTCATTTCTAAGTCTGGTTCAAGCAGCAGATGAAAGTAACTACTGTGCACATAACTCTTTAATAAAATAAAGTAAAATAAAATAGAAGTGGTTTTGAAATTGTCATGAGCTCTTTGTGATTAAATGCCCAATTCCTAGGTCTGATATTAAAGGTATGAGTTGAAAGAATAGATATGGCTTATAGAAGAATTTGGATACATGCAAAGATTGATAAGAATTTCTGGTTAACTAGAAGTGAATAAAATCTCAGAAACCATGATGCTGACAAGATGCTTTAGGACTGGTGAGTGGATAAGCTAACTTCATGGAGAGTGCACTTAAATGGGTAATAGTAGGAAGGAAGTTGGGAAGGTTATTCTCAGCCATGAATGAAAGACCATTTCTACAAGGATGAGTGAGACATCAGGGCTCTCATTCACGGGACATTAAAGGACATGCAAACTTTTGGTAGAGAGGAAATGATAAAAATCAAGGTATAGTAGTTGGAACTATCAGCTTAAAATCCCTCAATGGTCCTAGAAAGTGCTTTTTGGCTGACTACGGCCATGATCTCCATGCATTTCTTTACAGGAATATGAAGGAAATGCCAAGTACCCTTTGGAGGTACATAACAAAAGAAAATTTTAGGATTCACAGAGTTGAAAGCACAAATTTTTTTTTTTCTGCAAATGTCTGTGTTCTATGTAGCACAGGGCAAGGTTGATAAACTTTCAATTTTCAACTGTAATTAAGGCTCTCTTCTCATGGTTGACGTATTCTACACAGCTCAATAAGAAGAACAAAAACGCTGCCTTATTTTCTAAAAATAGAAACCAAAACATAATAACATTGCAGAATTGACTAAAGAAAAACTATCACATATGATATGTTTCAATGTGCAGGCAGACCTGCTCCATCTAAGGCCACACGGTATTGTGTACTGGTCAGCAAAACACAGCTCTTGACAAGTGAGGCCCGTAGAATAACTGAACCTACAGTTTATTTAAATAAAAGTAGCATCTAAAAATAAAAATTTGCCAACTCTTACATTTGAAGGACAGAATGAGAGTTACTGACTTCATACTTTCCCTCTTCAGCCTCACAGTCCTACCTTCTGTCTCCTCGCAGGCACATGCAGTTTTGAAAGCAGGAATAGATGCAAGTGCATGTTGATTATCTTGGTCACACTTCAGATTCAAAACTGACACCCGGTGAAGTAAAAACAACTCACAGCAATAGGGAAACAGTAAAGGAACTTATTATCAGATTTTGTATTTTTATTATTATTTCTAAGATGTTAGGAGCCACTGGAGATGGAAATTGGTCATATGTGTGAGGGCAGGACAGAACTAGAGCGCCCCAAGCAGTCACTACCTCAGTCTTGAGAAAAGCATCCTTCCTGGACAATTTCTGTCATTTGTCGCTAGTACAAATAAACGCCCCTAGGGTTGGTCAGTCCTCTTTCCCGTCTGGCGAGGCCTCCACCCGACCTCAGCCCTGTCTTGTCTTTATTTTCTAAATCTGCTCACCATTTTTCTCCGGGACCAATGTGATACCAATGAGTCCCAACACTAAAATGTCTTAAGTAATATTTCTCCCTTATATCTCTGTTTCTTTACTCTTGAGTGAACTTTATAGTCAGAATGATATCTTCACACATTTTGCATTTTGGTTAGTTTAGAAGTAGGGACAGTGTGAAAATTTTAAACTGACTTTTCTCTCATGGGTTTTTGATTTATTTCTCAGTAAAAAAGTGTTTTTAAATCCTCACATTTCTACACAACACTTTTTTCTCATGAATATGTAAGGATTTCAAATTTTCAAAAGATTTCAAAATCTAAAGACATAAATCTAACTAGCTGTATTAGTTTCCTAGGGCTGCCTTAGTGAAATGCCATAAACTTGGTAACTAAAAGCAACACTGTCCCAGCCTCAGTTTGGATAACAGAAGTTTGGAGAACGGAAGTCTGAAATGCAGGTGTCTATGAGGGCATGCTTGTCCTGAAGGCTCAGAGATGAATTTGCCCTTGTTTTTGCCTGTTTCTGGTGGCTTCTAGAAATTCTCAATATTGCTCCACTTGTGGCTTGGTCCGTTCAATCTCTGTCTCTGAATTCACTTGTTCTCATTATTTCTCGTATGTCTCTCAGTGTCCTCACTTTTCATGAAGAGAACTGGACTTAGGGCTTACTGCAGTCAAGGATAATTTTATCTGGATCCTTGATTCAATGTATTAGTAGACATGAATTTTGAGATAATTATTCAATTTATTACTGGCTCAAAAAGTTTTAATATTTCATTTGAATTTGCCAAATAGAGAAGAAATGTAACAGAACAACTAAAACAAATTTTTGAACCACACTAATAATTTGATTATACTATAATATTTGTCACAATTTTATTGCTTTTTTATTTTTTCATGTCTATGTCTTCTTGGTTGGATTATTTCTTCATTACTGGAAAAGTTGCATACATTTAACATCCAACCAGATCCCATCAAGTCTTTATAAAAGATGGTGCTCTTTGCCCTTTTCTCCTAATGAATGAAGTGTTTGTTATGAATGCATTTGCTTTTAGGTTTCCGTTTGAGGGTATGTAAATGTGCAATGCTTAAAATAAATAAAAAGAACAGATGGCAAGACCTTAATGATCAAATTAGCATTGTACCCATCTGGAGTTCAGGGGTGACTTCTTACATCTTTCTAATTCATTCATTCTTCCCTGAATTCTCTGAGGGAGGATTTTATGAACAATTGTGCAGTATAAATATCTTAAGATGATAATAAAATACAATTCTGTTACAAAATAAAATGTGGAAATAACTCTGTGGAGCTCTAATAGTATCACTGTCATTACAGTTACATTTGATGTTTCCCGGGATAAATATTCCTGCCTAAATCTTCCTCAAGGACACAGCACAACCTTTTTTGGTCCAAGGTGTTTCTACATAACTATTATTCTTTTTTTTTTTTTTCCCCAGTACCAGGGATCGAACTCAGGACCTTGTGCTTGCCAGGCAAGCGCTTATGCCACTGAGCTATACCCCCAGCCCCATAACTATTATTCTAATAAATTGTTTCAAATATGTCTTCAGGAAGTGCTAAGATACTGTATATTAACTTTAACAGGGTCAACCAGTGCTATTTTATTTGCCTGATGTGAATTCATGTAAGCTCATAAGATGAAGTATAGTTTATCTGCAAGAATTTGGTGTTTGTTTTATCAGTCATATTGTTTAAACATTACTCAAGGGTCACCAGGAAAGCAGGGGATATTTCTATTGATAATGCAAAGTAAATTTTAGATGAGGTTATGTTTCTGTATTTCTCAAATTTTTATGGGTAAAAATGTAAAATAATGTAAATGTTCCCTTCATTGTTGGAAAAATGGGAGGAGCTGGTGCATTCTCTTATTTTGCTAACATCATGTACTGAACAAAGCTGATTGCATCATTCATGTTTTAGTTAAAAATGCTCACTAGCAAATGTGAAGTTGCCTGGGCAGTAAGGTCAGTCTATGGCCCATTAAGTTAAGTGCAGCTACCTGAAAACATTCTCTAAGACCCATTTGTGTTTTATGATCACCCCACAGAAGAACCTGGAAGGATCTTGGTATCAGTCCATTCTCTGTTGCGATGATAAAACACCTAATGCCAAGTATGTAAGTATTCCTCATTTAACGACTGAGTTATGCTCCTGCAACTGGGTAGTTAAATGAGTTGGTCACTAAGTGAGGAATTCTGTATAGTTCATTAAAATATTCAGAATAAAGAAATGGTCAAAGGAAACTCCAACTTGATGACCTTACTTTTATGCATAACTCTTACATGTAGTACTGTAATGTATAACAGAACATAAAACTACAGCACTGTACTGCACAGTACACTCAGCAATTACAGTACTATATAAACAAGGTGTACTGTACAGAAAAAGACACTGTAGCTCCATAACTAACATGTAGGGAACTGTATAAAAAAAGACAACTCATAAATCTGAGCGGTGTGCCTTATTTGTTAAATCCAAAGAGTGGTTAAACAGGCAAGTTGTTAAAGAAGGAACATCTAAAGATAAAAGGTTTATTTAACTCATAGTTTGGAGGCTGAAAGTTCAAGTGAACTTCAGAACTATGATCTTACCAGGGTTCTAGCAGAGCTACATTAATCCCTCCCCACTACTCAAATCATTTTCTACTAGGCTTCACCTCTTAAACATTCCACTGCCTCTCAAAACTGCCACCCAGGGCACTACCCTTGTAATACATGAACATTTGAAAGACACACACAAGTGATATCTGAATCATGGCAAGATCCTTATTTAAAAACATGTGCTTAAACTCTAAAGCACTCTGCTTGCCTTTTAGACATCCATGCTAACCCGGCACTGTTTCCCTCATTTCCATTCCAGATCTTCTGCCTTTTTCCTCAGTACACTTCCAAGTTCACACTCCTCTCTACCCCTTAACTTCCTTGTCTTCTTTCCCTGGAGGGAGAGGTCTTCCTCTTCATCTGTCTCTTGCGTTAGGGCTCACATCTCCTCTCTCCGAGATATTTGTCAGGATTATTCTAGATCTTAATGGACCATGTCACATATGAATTCCTGCTGCATTTTAGGATGAACAAAGTCATATCTGGAATTGGGTAGCATGATGGCCTCTCATCATTCTCTGACTGTATCGCATCTGTTCCCTTCATGACTCAAAGTAAAATCCATGCATGTAAAATATGTATATAAATGTCTTTCATATCCCTTGAACTTTCAGCCTCCAAAACTATGAGCTAAACAAACCTTTTATCTTTAGATATTCCCAATGACTTGCCTGTTTAAACACTCCTCGGATTTAACAAATAAGACACGCTGTTCAGATTTCTGAGCTGTCTTTTTTTATATAGCTCTCTGGTGCCGTTTTATACTAAGGTAAATAAGAAAAATCACTTAAATATGTATGTTATTAGTGCACACATTAATGTAAGTATTTCCCATTATCCTGATAGATTTTTCACAAGAAACTTTTGAGATTTCATTTCAATAATGGAGAAATTAAAGCACTCTGAATTACAGTAACTTGCCAAAGATCAAAGAACACAGTTAGCATTTAAGTGCAGCAGTTAAAAAGTCTTTTTTAAACCTTTACATCACCTCTATATCATAGATGATCACTGAGTATCTGGTTGAGATAAATTAAGATATTCAGTAGGTATGCTTACAATATGGCTCATGACCAGGTTTCCTGTATGATTTTATTTCTGTTTTAATGTTATTTGCAATACTAGGCACAGTCCTAAAAAGACGTGTAGTCAATATGTAAGGGTAACTTCACACTTTGACAAAAACTCTTTGTTTCATATATAGAACATGTAAGTCATAAGGGAGAAAAACAAAAACTCATTTCTGTTTTCAAAAACTAACTTCTCCATGGACTAGAAGTAGAACAAAAACATAAAAATGTTAGGCAAAGCTGAAATCACTGAGTAGCCAGGCATGGTCTTAGAAGTACCCTAGATCCCCACTCACTGTGGTCATGGGGGAATGAAAATATTCCATGTAAGATAGGTGTGCCAGTTAGTCTTCATTGGCAGTTTGCCTGGTTTAAGAGACTCCTGGAGAAAAAATTGGATGAATCCATTGACATTCTTAACTGAATGTGCCATGGGGAGAGGCCCACTTGGCTGAAGGTGATGAGGGATGTAGCTCGGAAGGATATTTCGCTCCCTGATGCTATTCCCCGAGATCATTTCTGGACACCACGAGGTACACAGTGTTCCTCTGTCAAGCCCTTCCACATTCATGCTTCTGCTTTTCAGCCAGTAGACCATGGACTGAATTCTCTGAAACAGTGAGCCAAACACCCTTTCTTGCTCTGAATGGAAGGTGTCAGGTACTGGTTTTCTTTCTGCAGAAACAGGAAAGCTGACCAGTACAATGAACTAGTAAGCTAAAGCTCACTATTTGAAGCCAAAGCTGCCATTGGGTTCTGTTGCTCATGAACAAACTATTCTGAAAGCTAAGTGGTTGTTGCTCTTTATATCATATTATATATTATATTCAGAGAATAAATAACAGCAATGAGTACTTGAGATCAAGAATAAACCAAACCACCCTTGATTCTATAACCAAATTTGTAATAGTCCTAATACTACCTCAGTACAGAGGCTACAAATGGCTATTCGGTGAATTGTTTGGAGAGTAAAGGTCTACTAAGGGTGGAATTGGAGGAGCCCAAAAGATAAAATTCCCAAATACATATTTTTCTTCTGCTAAGAATGAGAATCACAAAATGAAGATTTGCAAAATAAAATTCTTTCTTTTTTCCAACTTTATTAAGATTTAATTGACAAAAACTATGTCCATTTATGGTGTACACTGAGATGCTGTGCTTTGATGCACTCACATAGTCAGATGACAACCACAATCACATGTGTGCCTCATCTTACTACATTACAGTTTTGTATGTGTGTGGCAAGGACACTTAAGATTTGCCTTCCTAGCCACTTTGAAGTATATATTACACTGCTGTTAACCACAGCGGTGATGGCACCCCTTTTAGAGACTGAGTGCCCGAACTGCAGCCCCAAACCCCCCTATTTACTGCCAACACTGCAATGAAGTCTGAATACTGAGGTTTTAGTTTAGAAAAAGCAACTTGTGCACTTGGCTCATGTACTGCCAGAGTGGGCATTGCATGCTCCACTGAGACGCATGTACCATGAATTAACCACCACTGAACTGTATGTTGTATGTTGTAGATTATATCCCCAAATCTTGCTTGTTTTGCTGATCTGAAACTTTATGCTTTTCAATTAACAATTCCCTGTTTCTATTAGCCTGCGGCCTTGACAACAAACATTATATTCTCTGCTTCTATCAGTTTGCTTCTTTAGATTCCACATGAAAGTGAAATCATGCAATATTTATCTTCCTGTGCTTAACTTACTTCAGTTGGTTTAATGTCCTCTGATTCAAGTTGTTGCACATGGTAAGATTTCTTATTTTTTAAAAACCATAAAATATTCCATTGTGTGTAGGCATGTGTATATATCCTTATTCATATATTATTGTGAAAATCTATTTGCAACTCAAGTGTGAAAGGATGCATACATTAATTTCATATTTTGGCTACCGTGAATAGAGCCATAGTGACCTCAGGCATGTAGATACATCTCAGACATACTGATTTCACTTTCCTTTGATAAGTGACCAGAAGTAGGATTGCCTCATCATGTAGCAATTCTACTTCTATTTTTTAAATTTAGTCTGCGAGCTCCACCCTGATGACTTTACATCATCTTAATCAACTTCCAACAGCTCCACCTCTGAAGACCAAAGTAGGATTCACTGTCCACCTCTTACTACCTCCCAGCAGGGTCTACATTTCAACGTGTGAAACCTCTGGTGACACTCAAATCATATTCAATCCACAGCAGTTTTGAAACAAACACAGCAATTACAAAAAAGGAATCTGAATCTTCAAGAAGTTAGGACCCTTGTAGAGAGTTACCCTTAACAAGGATTGCAAACAAGTGTTTGTGAGGCAGTATCAATCTAGTTCCCGTTCTGTACCGGAGAGAGGGAAGAATTGCACTGTAAATCATCACCTCTGTAATGTAATGAAAAGGAACAGCATGAAAATGTTCCCACTGACACACATGGTTTGATTCATGAAACAATTTCTTCATACCTCTTAGGCTACTGACTGACTCCTCAATATAAATCTCTCTGAAGATTCCACAGAGGACTAGCCAATCACAGAGATGAAATAAAAACCTTTACTTGAACCAAATTCCCAAGATTTAAACAAGGAATGCTGTATATATGTAAAAGCAAGTGACACAAAGACAATAATGTGCAAACAAGGTCCAAGGAACTCTGGGGATTTCATTGAACACTACATGCCTAAGTGGCTTTCCCAGTCATTAATTTCACAAGCTTTCACCAATCAATAACAACTAGTCTGTTACCAAGTAAATGACCAGCGTTAAACTGCACAAGAAAAGTATATGTTACTTTCACCCAGGTAAATGACTTGAATAACCAGGGAACAGAATTGTACACTACATTTAAATTGCCTAATGTATATTATGTAAAAAATATATGCAGAAAGGGCAAAGATAGTTACAGCAACCAAACTTAAGAAAAAGCCTTAATTCATGGGTGAACAGTAGAGGAAATTAATTAGAAAAATTTACAGCTAAATTTAGACCAATAACAGCTAGAAATACTGCTAGCTAGCTATGCAAGCTTGGTATTTTCTAACAAGGAGAAAGCAGGCTCTCTTGATCTGGAATCTGTTATAACTGAGGTGTTATTATTTCTTCAGTATAAGTGTCTGTTTTGTTGTCAATTATTTATCAACAAAAAGGTGTTCTCTTAATCTTCACCCCCCCAGTAAAACCCAGAATATTTTTGGTACTGTTTTCAAATCAGAATATTGATAAATACTGTCCTTCCTTTTCCACCTAGTCACCATTCTAGAAGTGATCCGTGTAATGGGAAGGGAGAGGAGACATTGCCCCGAGACCTGGGCGAAGCAAAAGGGCGTGCTCCTTCTCTGTGAGTCAGGTCTTTCCTAACTGCTCCCCCTCTTCCTCTCCTGGGGCACCTCCGATGAAGACCATCGCCCCACCTTCAAGACCGCCTTTGCTGTCTCCGTAATGGAATCCTTTATATGCGCCGCGGTGGTCGCTCTCTTTCCACACATCCGCAGAAGTCTGCTTTCTCCTCACAAAGAGCTCTATTTTATGGCTAAATCTCGTCATCTCTGAGCAGTGATTCACGAAGCGCAGAGCGCACTTGAGCAGCAGAAACGTGCTTATTAGACATGTCTCGCATTTTCTGTGCTTTGCTACTGGTTCTCGTTCCTCTTTCTTCTCCTGCTCCAATTCACAAAGGAGCACACAGTTCATGGAGTGTTCAAGCGCTTTGGAGGTGCCTCTTGGTGCTTTGTGGTCTGAATTGTAGCTGTTAATCACTGTGATCCCGAGACTCTTAACCCCCTTGGACTTCGTTTCTTCATTTGTGAATTCACAATGCCCGTTATTGGAGTCAATTTCAATTCCGCCACCAGCCAGCATTCTCCTTGCTATTTTACTGCCAGTTGGTACCCATTTCCTTCCGGTTATACGGAATATTGGTCTTTCCACCTCTGACTCTGTCTGGGGCACAGTTGCCACAGGGGAAACTCATCTTAGTCTTTTTTTACCTGGGAGAGGAATACCTGGTCATTGGTAGACGTGTTGCTCCAGATCTGACCATCCTCTTTTTCATGAAGTGGCGTGCTGTTAATAGTATTAACCACAGCTACCAATAAGCAGTGAGTGGGAACTCAACTTGTGCTTTAGTGGGAGCTTCTTGCTTTGGGCCAGACATTAACATTTCTTAGGGAAGATAGCTATGGGTAGGCATGCCTGGTTCACTTCACTTCTTGCATGGAATGATGGGCTTCTCCTTTCCCCACGAGGCTTCTGTAAAGTGAGTCCTCTACAGCAATTTGCCAGGTCCCTGATGCTTTTAGTGACAGTGTAAAAATTCTAAGAGTCAAATAAAAACAAAACACTCATCTTACTTCACCTCTGGCTACCAATTGGGTCTGCTCACTGTGATTTTTGAAGTCTCTTCAAATCACACAGCACTTTATATATTTGTATATCATGACACTCACAGGCAGCCCTTAAGCAGCAAAGCCAGTAAAACATTTGCTTTGCAGTCGCATAGCTATATGGACTAATTTATGTTTCAACAAATTTTCTCCACATTTGCTTCCCACTTGGATTATTTGCTTTTATCACCAGGTGGTTCTGTTTTCTTCCATTTCTCTATATGTGGCCTCTCAGTGAAACTTTCAGATTAGTTCCTTCCTAATTCTTCATAACTATTCCTTCTTTTTTCTTTCTATTGTTAGCAAACAGTTTATCCTTTTTATTGTTATTCTTTGCATCCAATTATATCTTAAACGTACTCTTCATCTCAGTGGTACATGTTATTTGGTGACGGATGCATATGTTAAGAAAGTAGCACATGAGGAACCCTCCAGAACTGCTGGGCACATGGTGATCAAAGTTGACTTCCTTCCTCTCTCCTGAAGCAGAGGTCTTTCCCACCTCTCAGTCACACAGATTGTTTTTCAAATCTCTGTTTTGTCAATTGTGTTATCAAACTTAATATTACATTTGCTTATATAAGTACTTAATTGCAAATCTAAAAGTTCAATTAGAAATTAAGTTATTATTATTTATACATATAGCCTGCCATGTTAATCCTCAGTACATGAGTATTGGAATGTTTCAGCTCTACAGAACATTTTTGTGAATGAGCTCGTGCAGAATAACTCCAATGATGACAAGTGCCCTGATTTACGGAACCATCCCTCCTCTCTGAGAAATCAAGGTGGCATAACCAATGCTGTTTTTATTATAATATTGGCACTTGGATCTAGAGAAAAATCTATTAAGAGTTATTGTAATTTATTTAAGGCAGCTACTTTTCTAGTACAAGTTCATTTAAAACAAACAGAGCCAAACATTTCTAATTTGAATGAGTTGGAAGGAAAACTAAGTTGATGGAGAGTCATTTCAATCTCTTTAAGCACATATAATAACAGCGACTATTATAACTATTCAGACACTGCCTGGTGGAGTTTTAATTAATAGATAAGGATGATCTCTAATTACTTCCTCAAAACACTTGTTTGAACAGTGTCAGTCCTACATATACTGCAGTTGTAGCATTTGTAAGTAAATCAATACTTTAAAACACTTAAAGACCACTTTGTATTCTTAGAAGAGTAGAGGTGGCCTCAACCTTTTTTATTATGTGGTGTATTTACTTATCCAGTCTTCTATTTAAAGGAGGTAATAAAGAAAGGGATAGCAATTTAAGAGGTTTGATTATGTTAGCCAACTTCTGGGCCCATTTTAAAGTTCCAATATTTCAAATTAATGTGGTTTCCTTACCGTTACAGATCAAGGAATTGTAATGTTGGAAAATCATAGAACTAGAAAGAAAAACTACTTAGGTCAGTTATTCCAGTTATTTCATTTTTAGCTGAGGAAGACATTGGTGTAATAATAGTTTCTATGATTATTTTTTGTCCAAACCAGGCCTTCTTTTAGGGTATTCCTGAGTCTTAATTCTGTGTCTTGTGGAAACAAATGGGCAATGCAAATTTTAAAATGAGGATGTGGTAGAGAGAGAGACAGAGAAATAGAGACAGAGACAGAAACCGGTGTGAAAAATTTAAACTTAAAGAAAATAAGTCAACTAGTATTTTAATATAGGATCCTTAGGGAATTTTACATTAAAAGTAAATGAATTAGAATTCCTAATCCATTCACTGAACGAAAGTGGGGTGCTGCTGTTCTGCAAAAACTTTGAGATAATACAGTCAAGGTTTTATTCACTAATCTGACATCAACCAGGTTTTCTTTCTATTCCCTGTTGTAACAAAGCTCTAGGCAGTACAGTGAGCTGAGAATGAAAAGCAAATGAAGTGCAGTGTGATAGAGGTTTGCAAATGGTGTCCAGGAAGTGCTGAGGAAAGGCTCATTTTAAGAGGAAATGCGGAGCCAAGTCCTTAAGGTTAAACCTTAACAGTGGAGGGAGTTATCTGTCGGGAAGGATTCTAATTCAGTCAGTCCACTCTCCTCTGGGCTAAGTTGTTCCTTGTCAGGTGATGAGCAGTAACTTTGCAGCCAGAACTCTTTCTAGGCAACCCTTCACCTTTGGCTTCCCGAGTGGGCGTCACTATGCCTATTTGAGATTAGTTTTCAAAAAAGTATGAAAATTAACATGCATATGACTTGAGGGATTTTAATTGCTACAGCTGATTAATATGTTGAGATCTACCAGCCAAAGTTAGATAATTAATACGCCTGCATTTGCTGGGCAATTGTGCACGGATAGCTCTAGATTCAGGGTTAGGCCTGATGTCTCCTCTCCCAGGAGAGCACCATTGGGAAATGAAGTCTACAGATTTTCAAGCTAAGGAACCATGATTTTGTGTTTATGTGGAAGATTTCTGCTATAATTTATTCTATGTCCATAAGTTTCTTCATTTTGTGTTTCTACTTAGTGTTCTTTGTCTCAATTAGTCTTCTTAGTCTCTTTTCTGAGACTTTTGAGGACATTAGAAGATGGGCTTCTGGGGCTGAGGCTATAGCTCAGAGGCACAGTGCCTGCCTGGCAAGTGCAGGATCCTGAGTTCAATTCCCAGTACCAAAAAAAAAAAAAAAAAAAAAAAAGAGGCATCTGAAGAGTTCACCCTAAGTGATTTTACATCGCACACTTCTGACTGTACGAATATCATGGAACAGTTGTCTGTGTATACTTTTTATGGGACATTAAGTATTATTTTGGATTTTAGCCTAGATAGTCAGATGGACGAAAAATTTTATTACTATGAGTTTTGTGTCTTTTTGCTTTGATAAGACATTTATTAGATTGCATTTCACTGGCTTTCATGGTTAGTAATTCTGTATATTTTTATGACTTCTTTGTAAAATATTCTTATTCATGTCAAATGTCAGCAGAGAACTAGCATTATACCCTTTTTCATTTTCGAGGTTATACTGTCCTTCTTTCAATATTTATGACAGTTCAATTTCCTTCCCTTTCCAATCACCAGTATAAACTCATAGCTTGAACATCATCCTGCAGGTGATGCGTAGTTCCCACTGAAAATGTCACAGAGCAAAGAGAATCAGATTGAAAAGCCCAACCTTTAAAAGCAAACCAAGATTCAGGCTCTCATTTAAAACCTTCTGTGGCCCCGTGGCATTATCACAGTTCATTCTATTTGATACTTTCACAACTTTCAACGATTTTAAACATCAGACTTCTCTGTTCTTCTAGACTCTCAGAGCTTAGTCCTGGTCCCATTTATTTTTGAAGTGTGAATCTATAGACATATATTGATATCACAGGTCATAAATGTCTTCTCCAAATAAAAACAAAGGAACAATGAAACTATAGTTTTGGAACTGCACAAGGATTTCTGGATCATTCTACCCAATTTCTTTAGGGTGCTAGCATGGGGTAGCTCAGTGATTGGTACTAGGCGATGCTATTATGTCTGTAATCTTTCACAGCTGGTTCCAGAACACAAAGCACTTGCATTTTGTCTAGTGTGTATTCAGCCATGGTGTCGTTTTCCTGCATCAACACATAATTTTAAACAATTAGATGGGTTTCATGCACAAAGGGTCAATAAGAGGCACAAAGCTCAGCACACACACGCACCTATGCGTGCAGCACATACACGCCCCTACGCACGAAACACACACACGCACCTACGTACGCAATTCATATTTTCTCTCCTAGATTTGCAGTTTGGTGGCAGACAGGCAGGCAAATATGTAAGCCATGCTACCCAAGCTAATATTAGTGGTTCTAATTGATAAAAACATTAATTTTCCTGCTGAATTTAGACATGTCTTCAGCTTCTATCTCAACATAGGCCTCTGGGCATCTGCTAATCCACCCTGAGGGTTGACATGAGCACTGAAACCTATTTGCTATCCAAAGGTTACTAGTTTTCTTAAGAGTTAGATTATAGAGACAAAGACATATAATTATGTAGTAATTTCACTTCTAATAACAGATACCTTTTATTATGAAGTTGTTGTCAGTTCTAAACACATAATTATTAAAGCAAAATTGCTTAGACAGGAATCTCCTAGCGCCCATTCCCTGTGCTCTGAATTCTAGGTGTCAAAAGTCTCTGATACACGCTATGGCCAGCTCTCTGTAAGTGACTGATGGCTTCCCCTTCCCCAGTCGGTTCCCAGGTCCTGACCTGCTGTATGTTCTTTAAGGCATGCATTACCAGACACTTGCAACTTTTGAGTTATACTCTAGAACCTCTATATTAGAATAAGTTACTCAGGCTTTATTTATTCATTAATTTCCTTTGAAAAATGTATTATTGCTTTAGCTGATGCAATAAGTGGGGGAGGAAGGGAATAATTAAAAACATCCTTCAGAATTATACCTATAATATCACTGGCATTTTAAATGAACTCATGAGGGTTTAGGATTTTTGATCTGTTACTTTGACTGCTAATTTGTTTAGGATAATTAACTTGATAAAGACTAAAACTAAATAAATAACTAAATCTGATGCTGGGAAAAAACCTTGTGACTGTATTAAAATAAAAGCTGTAAGGAGAAGTTCATAAACAGCTACAGGCAAGTTGAATTAGATTGGCTGAGAAGGTTTATAGACCCTGCTGATCATGTACCCTCGGGAATGTAGTGGTATGTACATGGTATTGAATAGCACATATATTGGAACCCAGTGACCTTTGTCTTAATGGGACTACCAAAACAGCTAAGTTCTCGGGATATATTTTTTCTAAACCTTTGGTAAGAGAGAGAGAAAGAAAGAGAGAGAGAGAGAGAGAGAGAGAGAGAGAGAGAGAGAGAGAGAGAGAGAGAGAAAACTTAGCGTGGACTGCTAACAATAAACATTTTCCATAACTGCTTCTTGAATGGCAATTGAATCAACTCATTGTCATCAAGGTTTAAGTGAATGAGTTCTTGCAGTTGGCAAAATTGAGTAGGAAATGCTTTAATTTTGTTCTGGTTATGATCCAATGACAAGAGTCTTTTAAACTGTGGCGTTATAGAGCTGTGCTGAATGACTGAACTGAACTTTGTGTAGGTTAAACTCTTCAGTGACGGTCATTGCTTGCTAATGGCAAGGTGGGGAAAAGGATGATGAAAGCTTGAGAAATCTGGGTTTCCAAGTGATTTGTGGACCTGCTCTCATCGTCACCTGGTCCTAGATGAAAATGTGGGTCAAAAGTAACTATCATCAGTTTGTAGAGAAAAACTGTGTCCTTTTGCCTTTAGCAGGAACACTTGTGATAATTATTCGTAAAGGTGAAACTTTCAGATGTCACCTATGCCGCATTACTTCTGGCTGGGACGCAAGGTCAAGAGAATCTCTCATTAAGTAGATTTAAATAAAGGGATTGTTTTGCAGGCAACTGTTTTCCTAAACAACATTTTTCTGCATGTTGGTAAAGAATATTTTATACCTTTACAGATCAGCAAGACCTGTGTTTTAGTTATTTTTCTCTAGTTGCTGACACCCAAAGTTAAAGGGGGAAAGGATTATATATTTGGCTCAGGTCTGTAGAGGTTTAAGTCCAAATCTGGCTGGCTCCAAGGCAGGGTGACATGGCAGACAGGCTATTGCAGAGGAGAAACAGTTAATGGTAGGCAGAAGATAGCAAAGCAAGCAAGAAACCTTAGAGGTTTTGCCCCATTTTTATTCTGTCTGGGCTCTTGGGATTAGGGTGGAGCCAAACCAACTGGTGGGCTGATTGACTAATCACCCACCCATAATCTTAGCACCCTTAATTTGTACCATGAATCAATCTCACACTGTAGAGTGAACCACCTCTGAAAAGCCCCATCTATGATGAAATGAGGCTCTGAGGGGACATCAAGACCCAAGCCATAACAACCTGGGACAGATTTCACTTTTGCATCTATTGGGTTAAATTACCCTTAGTTATTGAACTAATCAGGCCTGCAGTCTCCCAAGTGAGTGCATGGACAAAGACTTAAATAAATGAGACAACTGAAATGATGTCAGGGCTCCAGGAGGATCTCACTCCCTTACAGCTTCAATATCCTCTGGGTTTAGACAGAGACTTCCCTGGGCAGCCCTTATTTATTTGGTTTACAAACAAAAGAGGAGGATACTCAAGAAAATGCAGGAATCTGAGCAGGACCTTGGGAGAATTTTCTTAAGTAGTAAATTATGTCAATCAGGAGAACTGCTTCTCTTCTCTTTACCGTGGGAGTGTGGAGCCTATAGTTTCCTTTAAGTTATGGGGTTGGAGCCAAAAGTCCTCAGCTGTGGCCTTATCTTGTCACAGCCTCACAGGCCAATACAGGCCTTCACGGTGACTGTGACTCACAGCTGTTTACTTACTATGAGTCCACCGCCCATCTTTAGACAAGGCATCTAAGCTTCAGAAAACTTAGAAGTAAACACAGAAAGCCAATTGGTTGATACTAAATCCTGCTCACAGTCATTTTGTAGTGGTCTCCAACATGCATGCACACTTTGATTATGTGGAGGCCTCTCATTTAGCATATGCTCACCAGGATTACTGACCAGACTGGAAGACTGGCCACTGGGAAAGACTTGACCTCATTTAAAAAACACATCTGTGGATGAAGGTATTGCCATGATTTAATAGAGTCTACACAAGTTTTTCTGGAAAAAAAATCTATAATTCTATGTTGTTGGTAGTGGTTCAAAGGAAAAAAGAAGAGGCAGAAGGCTCTTTTCCTTTAATCTTTTCTTACTGGCTGCTATTTAAAATGTCTGAATGTTTTCTTCAGGCAGCATTTATTCTATATTTAAAAAGAGATAGGGTTATTTGCTGTGAGACACTTAGTGGCTCTGACCACATTATGTGTTTGAACTCTTTGTAGATTGAGTCACCTATATTTTACTTTAAAAGCCCCACTACATGGCTTGACTAGCAAGACAGCTTTTATATTTTGCCAGTCACCTTTGTTCTTTCTCCACTTTCTAGTGGACAGTCTGCCTAAGGGCCATTCCCAAATCAAGTTCTGAATGTCCTAGAGTCAGGAGGATGGGTTTCCACTTGGGGGAATTTATTCTAAGTTTCCGTGTGAGAAATGGATCTTCACACAATATTCCTGCTACAGAGTCAGACCCACCAAACAAGGAAGCAGATTAGCAAGCAATTTGACATCAGAGTCTCTACTTTGGAGAACTGAGGAGTTAAAACAGCACAGTGCTACTGGTTTTTGCAGGTCTATCCCAGAAAAACTTTGAAGGAGCTACTGGGACACAGCTAAGGTGGCCTGAAGACACAGTGCACACACCCCATGATGCTGACTTTGGTGACATCATGTTGGTAGCTTGGTATGGATCATGGCTGGAATAGTTACAGGAAAAAATGACAAATACTAAAATCATTGCCCCATTTTCCCCCAGGGAGGTAGGTAATAAACATTTGCCATCACATCATGACCCAGTGTAACTAAAATATCTAATTAAATAATTGTGTGTCTAGTGTAGGGATTCTCAATGTTTGTCCTTGGGTCAGCAGGATTAGTGTCCTATGGGAACTTGTTAGAGTAGCAAATTTTCTAGCTGTGCCCTCAGTCCATAGAATTACCCTCTATGCGTGGGATGCAGAAAACCATTTTAACAAGCCCTCCCCCCAGATGAAAATATAATAATAATCAATGCTTTGAGGGTTGAGGAAGAATAAACTCTTTAATTAACAGTAGGATAGCTATAATTGAATGCTTGCTTATCTCGTACATGTCCCACTTCCCACTGCTCTTACCAAGCTTCCAGAGGGTACTTGCTAAATGGGATTGCTGTTTATAGCATCTCTACATATGATGGCGGGACGCGGCAGGATTGTCTCCTTTCCAGGGTTGACAGCACATGGAACATACCAGTCATCTTCCAACACTCAAGTGCTTTTACTGACCGGCCAAAGGAACGTGGTATCAGTAAACCTGGTAAATGGACTACCATATTATTGCTGGGTGAAGAATCTGAATCCCATGGGGGTTTGTTCATATGCAGACTTTTGAGCCTCAGCCCCAGAATTTCTGACTTGTAGGCCTGGCTGTGGCATGATAATTTGAGTTTCGAGTCAAGTTCCTAAGTGATAGATGCTTTTGGTCCAAGGACCACCCTTGAAAACCACTGCTCTAGAACATCTTTGAACTATCTGCTTTTGTATGAGTTTCTCCTTTTTAGATTTTTGTCCTCTCTTGTTCTACATCTAACTTAACAACCTACCTCACATGGAGCATGATTTGCAATGTGCATGCACCTGTGGAGCCTTCTGTCAAGATATTGTTCAGAGTTGTAATATACTTTCCCATTTGCTTTCCCTCCCAAACTATGGTTTCGTAGCCCTAGCATGGCTGCTTCCTTGCTGCAGTGTCTGCGGCCTCGTTCACACCTTCCCTGCCTCCTGGGTGTGTCACTCACTAAGTCGGACCCAGTATAGTTCCCCCTTCTTGGAGCAGAATTTACCTCTGTTGAGTAGAATAACTTCATTCATCTACAGTGCATCTCTTGTTTTAACCTCCATGGTAGAATGAGAGCTCGTTCTCATTCTTTGAAAGTTCAGTTTAAAGTACTTCCTGCTTAACACTGGGGTCCAGGGTAAAATGATTTAAAAGATTGTCATGACTACAGCAAGAGACTTTTTTCAGGTCTTATTGTGGAACTCAGTCTGAATGTAAATATCTTGAATCCTTAGAATGCAGTGTTTGAACTAAGTGCTTCATGTTACAACTCTCCTTTTTTAAGGTCATGTCTTCAGGTGCATTGGTATCTTCCTCAGGAAACCAGAGTAAGACAGAGTTAACTTAAAGCCTGTCTTGGCCACTCAGTATTTGTGTGACTTAAGTTTCGTTGGCTTCAGTTTCCTCATTTATAATGTGAAAATAATGGCATCTGAACTGTATTTCCTTTACCTCATGTGAGGATCACAATGACATTTCTGAAAGTGCTGTGTAAATTCTACAGTCCTATGAAACTGTGAAGCATTGTTATTTGCATGCTTTATGATACTCCATATGGTTAGGACACAGACTAAACCCTTGGGATGTGATAGCTGGTTATGTGTGTGTGTGGTCTTTATAGATATATAGATCTGTGGAAGTGGACACCAAATACAACATAAGATTATTTACCTAGTAGATAACCTGAGCATAGTCTGCAAATATGGAAAGCTGTCCACTAGCTGGACTTGAAGAGGCAGAAACAACCGGGGCTTGGCTGCAGGCCTTTGATCTCCTGTTGACATCCTCTGCTTGGGTAGTCGGGAGAAGCACCATGGAGTCTGGTGCGGTGTCCTTTAAAGAACAGAATTACTGGGATAACAGTGCCATCTAATATGGGGCTTTCTTAGGTGCCTCAGTAACAGTTTGGTCCAACAACTGGATTCTCTTTACTATAACGTCTTGCTTACTGAGTCAGAGGGGAGGGTGAATAGAGTGTTTTAGGCATTCAAAAAGAAAAGAATAGGTCTTAAAAGCTTACAGAATCATTCTTGGGAGAGCACGTGGAAGTCTTCTAGAAGACGTTTCTCTGGCTGTTGGCCTTTCATGATGTTCAAAAATTCTATGTATAGTTGCACTTAAAATTTTATAGTACAGTGCCCTGAACTTCATCTCAGCCATGTGTTTGACAATTTCATATGCTATACAAACAAAATAGAACAAGAAGTGCTGGGGAAAGTGTCTGGAAATATGTCTCAAAATTTATTAGGTAGCTGATGGTAAGTCAATTAAATTCTCTGAAACTTAGTTTCCTGATCTACAAGCAGACATAATAAATGTTGACTGGCTTATATTCTGAGGTTTGGAAGAAATAACGTAATTAAAAACAGTATGTCAATGATATAACTTGCTAGAAATGCAATATTTTATTTTCAAAATGTTTATAAGGATGTGCATGTAGTCAATGCAGGTGTATTTTTTATGGAATTAAAGTAAACTAGAAAAATATAGTTTGAATGAGAGACTCTTTAGGTAGGTTCAGTGCTGATTGAATGTTCACCTGCAGTAGGCCTTGACTCATATATCAGGCTGCCTGCAGATTGGCTAGCAGCAGTTCTGTCCTGCACACTTAGTGTCTTTACTGTGCCCTTAACAAAGGCATAGAGGTCAAGCTCTTCAGGCTCCTCAGTGATTCAGGCCTGAGAGGAGTGCCTAATACCATGAATGTCAGATCTAAAATTCAAGTTCTTCTCAAATGGCAAGAACAATGATGTGAAAGCACCAAGATAAAATACAACATGAATATAAGTAAAATTCTTCATTTAGAGTAAAAATAATCTATTGTACAAACTCAGGAAGGGGATGATCTGCCTTGGAGGAAGTTGATGTGAAACCATCTGGGGGTTTTAGATTATCTATGAGCTCAAATGGAGTGTAATGCACTTGGAAAAAGAAAATGCTGAGTAGAAAATATGGCTGCTTACTACAGTGATCTGATGTTAAAAATTTAGCTACTTAGCTACTCAGTCAGGGAATTTGAGCTATGATGCTAATGATTTGAATGTCTCCTAGTGCAGCCTTGTTCAGGCTCTTGGCTTCAGTTTTTCTAACCTTTAAAATGTGTTTAGACTAAATAATTTCTGAGACTGCTTCCAGCTCTAAGAGTCTATGACAGAGCTGGGTCGTAACCCCCACCTCTACCTTTTTTAGTGTTTTAAGAATTGATATATCTAGAACTACCAGAAAACATTTCAACTTGCAAAGAATAACTGAGAACTAAAATTAGAACATATGTATACTTTTAGTAGAGATGTTTATAGCTTTGTATTTTCTCAGTGAATAGCATTTAATTTTGTTGGCTTCACCAAAGGACTCCTAAAAAATGTGTTTTACAACTTATTTTGCTTAACTGGTATATTTTAAGAACTTTTTCTGGAACCTCAAATATTTCTGTAACTTTCAGGTACAAATCCCAGTGGGGTCCAGCTGGCTTACTTTCCTTGTAAGATAGATAAATTGAGCTGTGTGTGCTTTTACAGTGTGTGATTTTAGATATCTAGCATGAGACTTTCAAAATTAAGGTCCTGACTATTTCATATAGACATATGCAGGGTCTCAGACCTCTCTTCGCAGGAATAACAGTGTATCATCAAAACTATGGAGTCATTTTTGCTGCCAAAAAATGAATGTGCTTTTTCTAACTTACAGAAATAGTACATCTTTAATAGAAGTTTTAATTGAGCAGTAAATGACCTAGCAGTTTGTAGTGCCTCTGGGTTTTGGAATATGTTGGGTCTTTCAGGACAGAAAGTGTATACATACATATGTTGTGTGTGTTTTAAAGCATCTGATAAATTTCACTCCTATCATTATATTGTTTGAGATAAAATGTTTTATATCAAAAATATTGAGTTGTATTCCACACACACACGTTTCTTTCTGCTTTCATCTTTTTGCTTCTTCTTCATTAGATTTTAGAGTCTTGGACTGTGTCAGTCACATTAAGGATGTTGTAAGAAAGACAGCAGGGTATTTCCCTCTTGTCCTTACCCTTCCTTGCTTCTTCCTTCTCCTAAACCAACCTTCTCCCTCTCACCCTCGTTTTTTCCCTTTTGCTTCTTCTATTCTATTCAGAAGCCCTGTTACCTACCATGGTGTGTTATGTAGGCTGAGGCTTCGCTATCTAGTGTGAGATCCACCTTCATGTTGCTTATAGTGCAGGGTGGGAGTCACGGTAGTGTGGAGAGCACAGCAGACAGCACAGTAATGAAGGCCAGAGAAAGTGTCCCAGAAGGGATTTGAAACCTGAGAGCTAAGGGTTAGGAGTTAGTTGAATGAAGTCTAGGGGTGGGTGCAGGCAATGTTCAAGACAGAAGGAAGTCATATAAGAAACTTTTGAGATGGAGAAAGGCATAACAATTTAGAAATTTTTAAAAAGTCGAAATGAATAAATAAAGTCAAGCATAAAGGGAGAATTAGCTAGAAATGGGATCAAAGGGGAAGATGGGAGAAATCCTATGGGGTATGAGTTTAAAAGGGGGTACTGTTGGAGGGTTTGAAAAGTAAATGGCATTCCATTATCGAGAGATCATTTATTTCTGCAGCACGAGAAGATGACAGGCTTATTGTCGCATTTGGTGTGAGAAATGCTGCCGTAGCTACTGCACTGGCTGGACCAGGGTGAACCGCAGGCTAGTTTATTTGAGCAGAGTTTGGCAATCTTTTATTCTATTTTCAAGTAATTGTCTAAAAACAGTCATTAAAAACAGATAGAACAAAAACCCTCTTTATCAGTGTTCTTAATTTGGGGGCAGAAACACCACTGAACAACAGATTTGTAGCTCTAAGAGTTTAGAGTGTTCAGAGTAGATTTCTAGAGGGTTATTGTTTCATGGGGAAGAAAAAACTAGAATAAGAGTGAGTGCTCTGAATGTAAGCCCCAGATTTGCCTGTAATGAGGCCTTTAACCTAAGTGAATAACCTCTGTAGGCACTCCTCTCAATTCTAGTCTTCCATGACTCTACAAAATCCCCAACTTAAGAAAGAAAGCTCTATGAAGGAAGAGTCTCTGGGTGTTCATTTCCATTTTAAACATTTTATATTGTTTCAGCCCTTATTTGTACCCATATTGAAATCCTAGATTCCATAGGAAAGGAGCCTTGCTAAGGGCGTCAACATTTCCAACCTGGAACTAAAATCATACACATTTTTCTATCTGGCACACTTGTTTAAAGACTTGAAATAAGATCTGCAGGTCTGCAACATGGGCTACTCCTATGTAACTGTAGTAATGAATAGTTGGGCCTAAGTGCACTTACTGGTGTCCACTTAGCCACATAAAAATCCCCTGTGGGCTCACAAAAGTACAAACCCCGAGTCCCGCCCTCTGGGCTCCTGAGCACTAGGTGGTGGTTTAAGGCAAGTAGGGATGGGCCTGTGCTCCAGGGCAGTGTTTTCCAAAGTGACCACTTTTGCGCTAATCTTGGACATTGTTCCTTGGAACTGTGTTTGATCAGACGAACTGGACTGACACAATGTCGTACAGTCTTTCCGTGCATATAGTTTTTGCAGGTATTAGCATATTAGAGATGCTGCTGTATTCTACATGAAAGGGAGTTCAACTTTCTTCCTATATTTCTCTGGCTCACCTGATCCCACAACTATTTTTACTGGAATCTTTTTTAATAGCACTTTGAGGTGGTGTTTCTTGGTGAAAATAAGGTATTGTGCCACAGTCATTTTTTCTAATCACTGAAATGGAGTAAATATTAGGATTTTAATTTTCTGTTGTTTAAACAAAGGCACATATATGTTGAACTGCTAAGGGATTATGAGAAAATACTCTGGCCAGAAAATCATCTTATTTAATTATCAACAAGCTCCTTGGCTGTAGTATGGGTTGTGTGTAATGCAGCACATGTCTTGCTATAGATTTTCTGTGCGAAGTGTTCCCACAGAGCTGTGCAGAATGGGACCTGCTGAACCTTCTCTGGTGGCCCTGCCTGATGTTTTGGAGGGTTCGCTCTGTGACTTTGGCTTCACTGGAATCAGAAATAAACTATGTGAATTATCTTGCCAAAATGGTGGCTCTCTGGATGGTTGATGCTTTAAAATTTGCCTAGAAGTACACTATACAAAATGGGTTTCAGAAAAACGATGGGTCATTTCCTTTTGCCATGCAATAACACATAAGTGTTTTAAAATGAGCATATCTTTAGATGATGTCCTCTGAAGAACCTAGAATTCATCACTGGATATATCCTTGACCAAAATGTACCTCCGTAATCCCTTACAGCAATTTATTGATCACTGCATGGCAGATAGTATGTATGGCTCTGGGGACATAAAGGAAAAAGAATGTGGTTTCTACTTTTCAAAAAGGGCAGTTTAGGAGAAATTGTCACATATATGTACAGGTAGTTGTAATCAACTGTGGTAGTACTGCAATGGGGATAAACGCAAGGGGCAACTGAAACATAACAAGGAAAGTATTTGAATTGGCCAGGGGGAACCAGGAGGGATTTCATAAGTGATACTGCCTTGGCTTCATCTGGTTTCTTAGTTTCTTCTGAAACTCTATGCTGACTCTGCTATTCAATTACCAAGAGAATGTTTAGATTTTGCTGCCTTGCATGCACTCATATGATTTTCCAAAATAAATTGTGTTTATATAATAATTTTTACCTTTTCTCCTCACTCATCATTTCCACCCTGATATTACTTTGAATTACACCCCCCACAGTTGTCTTAGTTTCAGCTGAGTATTCACATTTCTGGTACGAACTAATAGAATTTTTCATTTGCTTTTGGTCTGCAGATGTTGAACACATGGCTGTGAAGTGTGGCATTATTCTTACAAGGATGACAGTCTTCAAACATTTTGATTAGTACCTCAATTCTACCCACTTTTACATATTGCAGTGAGCCTGTTTATATCTTCTTAGCTCATCTCTTACAAAGCTCTTTTATTCAGAGAGGCAGTTTTTGTCTCCATGTTTCTGTCTACTGAACTACTGTGAGGCTTTCAGAAAGGTTTGATAGCTTGTAGTTCCAGAAATGGGATATTTTACTTAATTTTTCAAAGACCTCAAAGAAGTACATCTGCATTGAGGATAAATACACCTTGCATATTTGCACTATCTAGCATCTGCAGAAGATTTTCACTTTGGAAAATATTGTACCTGCATTATCTCATTTAACTCTCACTATGCATTTAAAATATGAGGGAACTAAAGCTTGGTGAGGTTCGGTGAGTTGCTCCAGATAGTATACTAACCAGCGATGGAAGGCTCAGAGGGATTTCCACCTCCAGCTTTGAAGCTCCTTTTACCATATCTTGTAGGAGAAGAATTCTGGAACATGTTAGGTATAAAGGAAAGATGAAAGTTAAGTAATGGAGTTTTGGCTTGGAAATGCAAATGGCGTAAGCGATACTGTTCATGATTCAGTTGGATGAGATTATGCGTGGCGAGAGAGAAAGTAAATTGAGAGTCCTTCCAGCTCAAATGTAGTAGGCAAGTTTGGTGAAACATGGCAAGAAAGATGATCTGGGTGAATGTTTAAAGGAGTGGAACTGCAGCCAGAAGGGCAGGTTAGAGGAGAAAGAGTAAAAGGTGAAAGGATGAGAGTCAGCAGGAGGAGGAGGAGACGGAAATACTGAATGTGAAATGGACCTACGCGGAGACTGACTCATGTGGCTGCGTCCCAGTAGAAAGACCACATTCTTCGCCATCTTTGTGCTGAGGTTGAGGCCCTTACACACCAATTATCCAGTTCCAAATTAAGGCCAGGGGCTGGTCAAGAGGAACTTGCAACTAGGATGTAGTCAGCTCTTGACAGATCCTAAGTGGAGTAATTTGGTATTGTACTGTCATACAATCACTGTCTTCAGATAAAAGAGCCTGGTGGTGGGCTAAGGAGATGGCTCAGTGGTAGAGCTCTTTGTTACCTTCCATGAACAAGGCCCTGGGTTTGATCCCCACCACATGCTAGAAGAGCCTGGTGGGAGGAGGACGCTGATAATTGCAAAGTAATGTTGAAGGGTTCAGGTCAGGTTTATTGAGGACACTGCGAGAGGCCAGATAAAGAAGTCATCTATGACATAGGACTGGCATTGTACTATGAGCCACTGGAACAACAAACTCCGACCTCACAGAGACTGCACCCACTGTGAAAGTTACCAGCACACACTAGTACTATGAGATTTTAACTTTCTCAGTCCTTAAAATATCAATGAGATAAAACCCTATCTTTCAAAATACTTAAATTGGAGACATACCTTTCCTAAAGTGCTCATACAGTATATTCAGAAATTAAAATGGATTGAATTGATTTGCTGAAAACTCTGAAAATCATATCTGTAACATCTTAACATAATGGTATAAAATGGTAAGTCAATAAACTAGGAACCATACATTCAATCATATGGACATTTTAAACAATTTTAGCATTCTACAATTATATGTAATAAGTTGCACATACAATTTTTGTAAGACTGACATAGTCCCACATAAAAGAGTCTTCAGCAAAATCAAAATAAAGAATGTACTAAAAATTCCTGTTTGTAACCCAACCTTTTCTACTTCCCTAAATTTTTCTCCTAAATGATACTGGGATAAGAGGAGAAATTAAATTCATATGGCATAAATCACCATAAGCAAGTTTGTATACACATGAACTGAAGGTGGACGGTAGAGATTTACAGAAGGTAGATTTCTGAAAAATATATGAGTATTCTGAGAAGCACCTCTTGGAGACTTGTGAGTTTGAGTTCAACTAAGAGTAGATGAGTTTTGTTGGGAGAGCACTTCAGGTTTGGGAAGGGCGAAGACAAAGCTGAGACAGGAATGCGGACTTATGTTCCTCCCCCAGAAAGACTGGAGAACATCTTCTGCCCAGCACTGGTGGTACCTGATAACCTGACAGGGCTAGACTTTGGCTAGCTGGCGGAAGACTGTGAAAATGGGGATATGCATAGATTTTGATAGTAAGGAACAACTGATATTTTTTAAAGCTAGAGAAAGTGATCTACACTTTTCAAATGGAATTCCTTTTTAAAAATTAACATACATGTATGTATATATGAATATACATATATGCAGGAGGGCTAACATGGTTCTACTATTGTATTATATCACTTAATGCTAAGGAATAATTGATGAAGGGTTATTTGATCAATATTGTATGTCTGTATGTATTATCCTGAACACACACTTCGAAGATATCAATATGCAAAGCAGCAACTATTGGTGTTTTTTTTTGTTTGTTTGTTGTTGTTTGCCTGTTTTGTTTTCTGTCTTTGAATGTTTGCTTTTTGTGTTTTTATGTTGTTGAGAGGATTAATGGTCTGACCAATTTTGCATGTCTGTATATGGGTTCATATATTTACACTTCGAAGATATCAATGGATAAAGCAATAGCCACTGTTGAGACCATGTCACCTTGTCTATAGATCAGTTGTGATTGTACTATTTTTTATGCTAATTGGTGTCTGTTTGTTAATATGTTTTTGTACTTTTATTTAAAAAAAATGCAGAGCCCCAAAACAAAACAAAACAACAACAACAAAAAAATTAACATACATGAAGATATAAGGCATTTATTCACTGATTCACACCTACTGCTATGGGTGCCCACTGTGTGTCAGGCAGTGTTCTAAAAGCTAAGAACAGACTGTTAATACATGGCCATTTAGGAGGACACTAGCTTGTCTGGTCTATGTGTGTGTTTGCTTCCTCCGTTTAAGATACTGGGAATGAACCCAGGTCCTTCACACTGAAGTACATCCCCTGTCGTTTTATGTTTTATTTCAACTTGCTAATTTCCCAGGCTGGCTGGAATTTGTGATTCTCCTGCCACAGCCTTCCAGAATACTGGGATTACAGGTATGCATCACCACACCCAGCTGTGTTTGCTTTCTTGAATGAGCTCTATTTCAGGAAATTTTATACTTACAGAGAAGTTTCAAGAATCTTGCAGAGGTTTCTAGTACATCCTTTTCCCAGTTTCCATCTTATGTAACTATGATACACTTGTCAAAACTGAAAAACTTTATATTATACATCACTATCAACCAAACTCCAGATATAATTTGAATTTTCTTCATTTTTTCTTAATGATTTTTTCTGCCCTGGGATTCCACCTAAATGAGCACATTACATTTAGTAACCATGTCTCCTTAGATGACCTTCACTAATGCATCAGTACTGATTAGACATTTTAGGGAATGTCCCTCCGTTCTATGAAATGGATCTGTCTGATGCTTCTCTCCTACTACTGTATCTGCTTTTGAAATAACAGAAATTCTACCTACAAATCAAAAGAAAGTTCACTTCATTCACTTCGTTCACTTTATGTTTGGATTTGCAGACCCTTAACCTTTTGTAACAGTAAGCCTCGTATTCTTCTCAAATCATATTCAAACTGTCTCTTGCCTTTCTTATTCACTTTGGGTGTCACATTTAACGTTTCAGCCTACCAGGGTTTCTTGCAGGTAAGTGCTTCCATTCCAATCAGTAGTGATTTTAATGTCACCCTCTAAAATTCCTTTGGAGCCCTGACCCCTTGGAAAACATAATTCTGTCACCTCTGTGGTTAGGGCTTCAGTAATAGAGGTTAAAATGCTTAGCTGTGCTATGATCCAGACTTGACTCATCACATGGGTTTACTGTGAACTTTATGCAGGTAGGTAGCTTCCATCTCACAGGCTGTGCCCCAGAATGGCAGCATGCAGACACAGCAATGTTTTGACATTTTCTCACATACTTAACTTTCCTGTGAAGTGAAACAGCTAAAATTGAGCAAGAAGGGGGTGAATAGGATCCCATGTACGCTTCCTTTAGCATGACACTCCTTAACATGAAGAAACAGATTCAGGGCCACTCTCTCAGAAAGAGAAAGGGGTGTGTGTGTGTGCGTGTGTGTGCATGTGTGTGTGTGTGCATGTGTGTGTGCGTGTGTGTGTGTGTGTGTGTGTGTGTGTGTGTGTGTTGTGGGAAGAGTATCTGTAACATTCTTCTTTCTTTATGGAGAGAAGAAAGAACAGTGATATCTTCTTCCTATTTATCCACAGCATAAATCTGAATTAGTTTTACCTTTGAAGACTCTTGAAGGAAATATGGTAACTTTTCAACCTAGATATGTGTATGGTTAAGTTGGATTCTGGTCACTCTGATTATTAGCAATATGATATCGAGTGTATCACTTAGTCTTTCTAAGTATAAATTTTCATTTTTAAATTTAAGATAACATCTAACTCCCAAATTTGATTTGAGAATCAACTGGGAAAAATATACAGAGTGCCATGTAGAGAAACACAGAGCCTTATTATTGTTAATAATAAATTATTATTATTATTATTATCATTATTTTGGTACTGCTAATCAAACTTGGGACCTTGCACTTGCCAGGCAGGCCCTTGTTCCTTGAGCTATATTCTCAGCCCATATTAATTACTGTTATCATTGCTGTCATTCCTAGTACAGTCATCTCGGTGTTTCTGAGAGACAGGTCTAGAAACTCCTTTATGCAGATACCAAAATATAAGGACATTTAAGTCCCTTGTAGAAAATGGCATAGTATTTGCATATGCCTGTGCATATCTTCCAGTACACTTTAAATAGATTACTTACAATATCTAATACAATGTTAAAATTATATATTTTTGTCTTAATTACTTTTTCACTTCTGGGTCAAAATACCCAACACCCACCAGTTAAGAGAAAAAGTTTATTTTGGCTCACACACTTTGTAGGCATTTCAGTCCATACATGGGTGCCTCTGAGGTAGGGCAGCACAACAGATGGGCATGGCAAAGTCAGAAGAGCTTTGGCAATCAGGGAACAGCCAGTGATCAAGGGAGGAGGAGGGCTGTATACCTGCCGGGCTACACCCACAGTGACCCACTGCCTCCCAGCAAGCTTTACCCCCCATCATACCCAACTCTAAACATATAACTTATTAATCCAGTGAGTATCACACTCTCATGATCCAGTCACCTCCTAAATGCCCCAGCTATGAGGAGTTTTTTGCGGGGGGAGGAGAATCTGGATATAAACCATAACAGTTGTTATACTACATCACTTAGGTTAAAAAATGGCAAGTAAGATAGTATGTAGATGTTCAATACAGGAACAAATTTTTTACAAATGTTTTACATCCATGCATCATCAAATCTCTAGGTGAGGGACTCTCAGATACTGAAAGCTGACTGTACTTAGCAAGATCAACAGGTAAAATTCCCCAGTATACTAACGATGATTGTAGTAACATCAGATGATATTTGCTTCTTCTCACTGCCTTGTATGCTGCTCAGACGGTGAGATGCTCAGTGCCCACTGTTCCTGCATCCAGCTTCTTGACCATCAACTATATAATTCTACACAAAACTCCACATTCATCCTTCCTTCAAAAGAATAATGGCTACTTTCTCAGCGAATAAAGGGGAAATAATATGCATTTTTAAATATTAAATTCAAAAAGCCACATATGGCACCAATTTCACTTAGTAAATTAGTCATAAAAGGATTTTGCGTATATGATTTTGCTTCATGACCACACCAAATTTGTGGAAGAAATGGAATTCTAGGGTTTTCTTTTTCAAGTTTTTAAAGACCAACTGGAATTAATGACAATTCTTGACATTCTCTCAGAGTCTAACTGCATAGTTCTCATCACCAGCAGAGAATGTGGACAAACTGATGACATATGGCTTTTCTTGACCTCTAACATACTGCTGCGTTTATTGCAAGCCCTGGATGTCTGGGCAGGGACTCTGCCACTATGAGAGCTGCTGTAGGCCTCTTCCGGGACTCACAAATCCTGGCTTTGCAGGGAGTAGTAATTTTAGTTGTCTTCTCAGCATGCTCTGCCACAGAGCCTTTCTTGTTCTGTCTGTTACTGCCTCAATTAAAGAACTCAGCTTCCTTTGTGCTGGCCTGTGGATCAGATGGTTCAGAGCAGCAGGAAGAGGATTATTTCACACCTACAGGAACACAAAGGTTCCTTCTTCACTAAATCCATCAGCAGGGCCTGCTCCGCACAGCCAAGCCGGCAGTTTCTTTGCTGGCAGCCTTGCCAGCAGAGGGACAGTTCAAGAGTCTCACCCACAGACAGTTAGGTTTCTTTCGTTCCCCTTGATCCTTATAAGAAGTAACATTGCAAACTTTCTTTAATGGGCTCTGTGTCCTATGGTTAAAAATAGTAACTACAGGTAACAGTCTAATACCAAAAACATTTAATTTCTAGCTATAGGAAATCTCAGTACAAGCTCATTTAACATGACACTGTGGAAGGATTCAAGAACATATAAGCAATATGAATGTGATTTTAGATAACTCATGTACAGAAGAACAAGTATATTTCATTAATTGTACCTGTAAATCTTGAAAAGTAGTGGATTTCCAAAGAAAGGGCTCCCCTGAGAGTGTTCAGGAGATCAGGAAATGTAAATTGATTACCACTCTGGCGACAGATTGCTCAGCAGAGCTCTCTGAGATAGAGATGAGAAGGATCCTGAAGGCCCATTTTAATTCTACAGTAACAGTTTTCTCTTTGATTAAAGATATCTGCTGACACGAAACAAGGAAATTGCTACTCAGGTACTGGGCATTTGTTATCCCATGAGTCACCCTTTCTGCTGGGCCAATGCATGGCAGCTAGGACGATATTCCATAGCGTGGGAAATGTAGACATTGTATTGCATAAGATATACAGGGCAAAATGTTAGTTATCAAAATAATTCTCCAACCATTCATCCTTGGACTTGGGTCTGACATTTGCATCTTTTTCTTAAGAATTATTCCTTCTTAAAGACTTTCCTATCTACACAAATAAACAATATTTTGATCATAACCAGAGATTAAAACTTAGCAACTATTGTATAATTTGTTCTAGTTCTGGGTCTGTCCTGAAGGTGCCTGAGTTGGCCAGGTAAGATGGTGTGGAAGTTATCACAAAGACTAAAACTACAATGCAAAAGTATGTATTAGTTTGAATGTTCACAGAAAAAAGGAAAACATTTAACTCTGCTTAAATTTACAAGGAAAAACTCCAAAGGGATGACAGGGTGACGCTAGAAACAGTGGTAAACACTTAGGAGTCGTTTGCTTTCATGTTTCAAACAGCCCCATAGAAATGGATAATGTTCTTCACTATGTAGTGAGATTATGATGAAGGATGTTACTGGCTTTCTATTGAAAATTGACAGTCTTCTGGTTTTGAACTGTGGTGAATGCCCAAGTACACTAACTGGATTCTTCAATTTATTTTTTTCTGACCGTTCTTTCAGCTCCTGTTAAACTCTATAGTATTATTGTATTGAGTGCTGTTATCTGGTCAGTCTCATATTCAGTAGGATATTTACATATGGAATATGCCAATCAAGATACAGACTGTGACGGTGAAATATTATGTTTGGAAATAATTTGCCATGTGTTGTATGGGCTTCTGGGTTTTCAAATTGCTCAATCTGACTTTTTCTATTTCCTTTTGCATTAAAAATCAAACACATCTAATTACATTTTCCCCCAAGCATTTCATAGTAGCAGAATGTATAGATTTATTAATTCTAAATTCAAGAACCAATGTAGATAAATAGATCATATTAGATTTTCCTGCCTCAGGAACAAAATATCCCACACCCAGAACTTAGAGGAAGAGAGGTTTATTGCAGCTCGCACTTCCAGTGGATTCAGTCCAAGAGCAGGCTGACCCTAAGGTGGAAACAGCACAGTGGAAGCGCATGGTGGTGGGCAGGGCTTAAGACAGACCTGTATGTCCATGTATGAGTGAGAGAAAGGGGGTGAGAGAGTTACATATATGTACACAGATTTGAAGTTCTCTCAGTGTGCCTCTAATTAGGTAACTTTCTTTAAGCAATCTTATATGCTGTTAATACATAAAAATGTGGAAAACAGAACACCAGACTTTTTCAGAGGGCGTAAAGAGCAGAGAGCAGGAGAAAGTCTTCATTTGGTTAGCCTGGCTCAGAGAGGCTTGGTAACTTCTGAGCTGTGGAGACAGTGACATAGGTTTTAGAGAGTTTGTGCTGGTGGTGGAGTGGGAGGTTGGGTGGGTGGGAGGACCAAGCTCAAACAAAGGCAGGTAGTCAGGGAATGTGCTCAGTCCAGGGCAGAAACTGCTGCAATCTGCCAGGGCAGAGAATCACTTTCTAAAATAGACTGACTTCTAAAACACTGCAGTAGGTAGTATGGACTGGTGCTGGTGCTGGTGAACCTGGGGCATAGTGCTTAGAAGTGCAGTAAGAGACACGATTATAGAGCATGAGAAACTTGGGTCCAACATTTGCATTTTTTTTGCGAGAATTATTCCTTCTTAAAGCCTCTCCTACATACACAAATAAACAATATTTTGATCATAACCAGAGATTAATAGCCAGCTTTATAAATCAAAAGTGTGCTTGTATTTTTTCATTACATAAGTAATTACAAAGTTTGAAATAGAAAATCATATGACAAAAATTGGAAGTTGCTTAATGGAAATCCTATAACCAGTCAATAGATAACATAGAGCTTTCTTTCATTTCCTTTTTAGTGTGTTAATATATTTTTTCTTTCAGTCATTTCCTCCACTGAACAAATATTATATGCAATAAAGCCCATGTGTCTATGCACACATGGATACCGCTTATTTTTTTACTTGAGATATAATTAACACAATGTTAAATTAATTCGATTAAAGCATTTAGTAATTTTTAATATATTAACACAGTGTGCAAGTGTGGGGAGCGGGTGAGCTGGAGATCAACCACACAGTCGGGGCACGGAGCGCCAGAAGGAGCCATGCAAGCACCCCTTTGGGACTAGCTTGAGGCCAGCCCAACCGGGCGTCTGCTTGGTGCTCCTTCTCGTTAACTACAGCACAGACAGCTCTGAGAATGTCACGTTCCGTGTTCTCAGCAAGACACCGGGACCAGGACCTTCTGACTCCATCGTGCACTTTCCCGTTTTACTGTGTAGAAAGACGCAGGCCGTGCTAGATTGTCGATGCTTCACCTTCAGAGAGGTGGGGTCCCACCCTGCTCCCGCTTTCCTTTTACTATGTGTCTAGTTGTTTCTGAATCTCCCGCCGCCCCCTCTCAAGACCCTGCTGGCTGCTTGGGCCGCCCCATGCAAGTGTCATTCTTACTTACTTCTAGCATATTCTTATTAACTCTTAAAAATACCCATACCCCTCACCAATCACTTTTCATCCCTCTGCTTAATTCTAGCATCTGTTAATCTTTGTATTTTTATGGATTTGCCTATTATGAAGTTTTTCATAAATATAAATAGGGCTTGTGTGACTGGCTTTGTTCATTTAGTACAGTGTTTTCGAAGCTCGTGATATATCTTGAATCAGCATTTCATTCCATTTTCGAGACTGTATAATATTACCTCTATGTTACACTGCATTTTCTTCATCATCTCATCACCAGACAGGTCAAGTGGTGGCAAATATTTCTAACTGGGCTTTGAAGAAACTCTTGGTGCATTCTTTTGCCTCAGCGGGCATCAGGCTGCTGACGTTTCTGGTGAATGAGTCTTTGATTTCGAGGACAACCACGGAGCTGTACATAGTAATGCAAATAAAATTCACTATTCTTATTAAAATATAGTCCCCCCTTCACACACAGTCCATGGATTGTTGGGAGTATTTGGTTAATTTCTGGGGCCCTGAAAAAAAATTGACTATGACTATTTTGCTGCCATTTTCATTGTTATAATGGAACAGAAAATTTTTGGAGGTTCTCCTATCACTTTAATAATATGTATCATTTTCATTAAGTACGTGGAATATGGAGTAATTTGAAAGCTTCAAAAATGTACTTATTTCCCATCTACATGTGCTTATGATAATTTTCCATTTTTTTTCTTCTGGGCTGTTTCCCTTTTCTGTGGTTAAGAATACTAAGCTTAGTAGATAAACAGGAGCTGAAACATTTTCTTCAGACTTTCATTTGTCTTTCAGCATTAATTAATTTTATCAAATGAGTGATACTGGAATAAATTTCACATAAGATTCAGCCTAAATGACATTTTAAAGGAATTTTCTGGTTGTAATGTTTTGTCCTGAGACTCCCTTTGGGCTCCATGTCTTGCTCATTTTTCAAAAACTGAGTGTCTTTGTTGTTGTTTTCCTTTGCTCTAAATGTCTCCCAGGAATAATGCCACCCTGCCTAGTGGTTTCTACTGCTTCTAACTCTTGCTGCCATCTGCCTACTTGGCTCTGATGCCTTTGATGAGCTTTTGCTCCATATCATGTGGCCTCAAAGGCTTTATCTCTCTTGGCTTAACAATCTGTGAGTCCTTTTTAAGGTTTCTCTCCATCTAATTTGTCATTCATGTTATTGAATGCATTTTCTAATATCTTTACCATCTGTACTCCCCATTTTTGTACCATCAATACCTTGATTTGACTTATTTGGGGGGGCACCAAGAATTGAACTCAGGACCTTGTACTTGCCAGGCAGGTGCTTATGCCACTAAGCTATATCCCTGGCCTAATGCCTTAATTTGAGATTTATTTCATGTGTTAGCTCTTTGGCTTAATTTCTTTGCCACTCTATGTTTTTCTCTCTCTCACTCTTCCTCTTTCTCTGTCTCTCTGTCTCTCTCTGTCTCTCTGTCTCTCTGTCTCTCTGTCTCTCCGTCTGTCTGTCTCTCTCTCTCTCTCATGCACACATACACCCTCACATACCTCTTCATCCAGAATAGTAATTCTCTAAGGAAAGTTTGATCCTATTCTTTCTTACTTCATACTTAGGATCTTTCAGATTCTTCTAGAATTTGGACACTTTCTGTCTGCTCTCCTTGGCCCATGATCTCTTCAAGGACAGCCTTCATGTTTTCATATTTTTTAAATCCTCATGCCCAGCAGAGTCTTAAATATAAAGGAAACATTATTAATTTTTGATGGGTGAATGACCAATAATCTCTAGAAGATTTTATTAAAAAATGTTAACTAATTATATATAAATATCCCCTTTTCAGCAAATTTATTAATTCATGATGAACAGAATAATTTAGAAGATGATCTCTTAAAGCAGCATTTATGAGTTAAACTTTTCTGACTATAGTGGAAGATCAGGTGACTGACAGTCATGTCTTAAAATATAGATTTCCTATCATTTTATAAATTCAGTAGGCACCTTTAGGTAGGTGCCAAATAATGATACCAAAATGCTTTTAGTGATAATAGGAGGCCAGAAAAACTCCTGTATGTTTTATCAGATAGGATTCCAAACATCCACATGACAGGAAAAAATGTGGTGATTAGAGTTGGATTTTGTGGAGAAAGCTGTCTTAGATTAAGACATAAAGCGTAGACACTGCAGGAGCAAGTATCTTAGACGATAAGCAAATTGAATATCCCAAAGCTCTCCGAACATGTTGTCCTTGCAAACATTATATCTCTTCCCCTTCTCATTAAGCAAGCAGCTTAGGATAGCCACTCTGCACTTTATGTTCCTTGGGTGAGTAGCTACAAAGACTGAAGCATGGACAATTGTTATAAGGCATTAACGGAACCTATTAATTCAAAGAACAAGCAAAACGACTGCTTCCTGAGTTTCAGCAAAATTGTGTTGGAAAAGAAAGGGTACAGAATGTTCCGAAGAAAATGTGCAAGCAATGATTGGTCCCATGGTTTTGATACCCAGTGACATGTACGTAGGTAAAAAAAACCCAAAACATGATGAATTTGCATTTTTACAGCTAGAATTTCTGAACTGGCTTTTAAGTCAAATTTAGTGACAAGGGAGCAAATGCAGAGAAATAAATGACTTTCTCAAGATAACAAGTAACAGAGTTGGAATTACACAGCTCTTTCATAATAGCAGTTAAAATTTACACAGAATTTTTGTGTTCCAGGAAGTACTCTAAATATGTTTTATGTATTAAGATATTTACTTGTCCTAAGTTGAAGTTGATACTATAATTGCTCTCTTTTACAAATGAAGTAACTGAGGGATAGAATGTTGAATAATTACCAAAGTCACGAAGTTAGTAAGTGATCAGTTTAGGTTTCAAAGTCTTGCTGTCTAATTCTAGTTCATGAAGTTTTGATCACATTATTATTATCTCACTTGCACTTCCTCAGTAAATAAGGACTTAGAATATTATATAATTATAGCATATCATTAAAAAGCCAGCTGCTATGGCACACTATTTACAATCACAGTAAAGACATTTTTCTGCAGATATGTTTACATATAAACCATAATCATTTTTCTTTGCACAATAATACAGTCTGACCACGTTTACCCTCATGTTCATTATTGTACAAGCACAGTGTCTTAATCACTTTCCCCAAGATGACACAAAACTCTTGATGCAGTTTAAAGAAAGAATGATTAATTTTAGCTCATACTTTTCAGAGAAGTCAGTCTAAAGCTGGCTACCTCCCAGGAAGGGAAGGCATGGTGGAAGGGCCTGGCAGAGGAAATCTCACATCGTGACAGCCAGAGAGCAAGGAAGGGATGAACAGGGGAGGGAGACATGGTCTTCTAGGCTATATCTTTGGTAACCTGCCTCTTGGAACCAGGCTCCAGCTCCTAGTGGCACCGACAGCTCTGAAGTAATCAGAGGATGCATACACTGAGGCGTACGGCACCCATACATGTCACTGTCGCCTTTCAGAAGCCCACCTCTGAACATGTGTGCTGGGGGGGGCAGTCTGCATCTGCACTACCACTCACAGTTTTGACTTGAATCATTTCCTTTATTATCTCTGGTAAGTTGCCTCATTTCTCTGTTCTGAAATAATTTGATTTTCTTTTAGTAAGATGGGAGATTTTACACACAGCATAGTCACAGAGTAAGGCTTATGACGTGGGAAAGCACAGACTGGTTTGCTAGGACATCAAATTAGCTCATCTGAATGAGATGGAGCTAGCACAGGATGGGAATCTGGCTCAGGAGACAGGACTCAGGAAGCCAATAGTCAGAGTCTCGGGAACAACACAGGATCTCAGCTATCTGAATTGACCATGGAAACTAAGAAATTTGAACACACTCTGCTGTCAGAGACACAAAAAGATAATCAGATGTAGAAGGTCTATCTGTTAAAAGCAGTCTGTCTTTTCTCACAACATGGGAACAATAGGTTCCTATCTTGCTTTGTTCCTAATTAAAACACCTATCCAAAAATTATTTTGCACATTTCTCAACATACATAGTAAATTTTGGTGATTCTAAACTACAGCATTTGTGAGTGAGGGAATTTCATTCTTCTGATGACCTAGGACCATTATTGGGCTTTGAGCAGAGGGGCTGAGAATCTGAGATGTTAAATGTTGTGGAATTCTCAGAATAATTCTATGTAGCTGAGAACCTGTCCCTGTGATATTGGCATACACTCCCTTTTGAAATATACTAGAAGAAGCAAAAGAACTACAGGCATTTTATTATTATGAATTCTTCTATCCAATGAACATTTGTTGAATTCCTCTTGCTTAAATCTTGAATTGGATCTTCATTCCAAGATCTATGATTATATTTCTTTATTGTCATATGATCCTTATGAGATGATTATCCTGTCTTCTTGATCATTGCTCTTCTGTAGTTTAAGTATTCCATGTTCCTCAAGCTGTGTGACTAGTTGTCCCTTCACCAAGAACATCTTGAGAAACTTACATAACCTTGCTATCAGGGTCCTCCCCATGCTGGTGGCCTTCTGTGGGTAGTGTGTGCCCTGATTTCAGGATGCTGTACATGTACATTATACCTTCACTGTATACTCTGACTGTATTACTAACTTTGGTTTATGATGTTAACTTGAAATCCACACCTAACTTCAGTTTGTGCTCACCTGAAGTTTCAATATATACATCCAAATGCAAGTGAACCCCCACACTGTGCAATGTGCTCTGCCAGGTTTTGGGGACTCAAAGATAAACCAAAGCGGGAAAAGGTGAGTGAACTGCGGTTCCATGTGAGAGCGCCCATTCTGTGAGAGTGGAAATCAGAAAAGATTTCTCCCAGGGGAGAGCAGAAGTTGTGGTGAAGGGGTTTGCAGGGAGGACCACAAAGGCAGGAGGCTGCCTGGCCAGGTGAGCAGACAGGGATGGACACAGCAAGGGGTGTTTGGGACCATGGACAGGATGGAGAGAATGTTGACATATTTGCTCTTTTCACAGCACTCACTGGTTACATGAATCTGATTTATGAGGAAATCTTAAAGGAATTTAAGAGACCAAATGCCCTACCTAATTTCTAGCTAAAATGTAGGAGTTTTGGGGGCATAAGAGTGATATGAGGGACCATAAACTCAGAAATATCTATCCAAAGAAGTAGACATGTTGAGAGCCCAAAATAAGTTAGTGGATGGGGTATCTGGAATAGAGAGGTGTTTCTAAGTGTAATGAGCAGAATGTGGGGACAGAGTGGATTTGGGGGTCAGAGAAGTGCCGTGATCTAAGATGACTCTTGTTTTGGCTGGCTGCCAGACTCTGTCTTCCAGAAAGGTAGGAATTAGGGAAGGAATGACTTTAAGGGAGTGGGGAGTTAGAGTCTCCCAGAATTGATGCTAAGTCATAGCACTTCCATACTAAATTTGTATATTTGGGTGTTAGAATTATAACTTTGATTATGTTTAAAATACAACATATTTCATGGATGATTGAGTATTTCATAATGAATAATATGTGAATACTATTCCATTAAAAGTGAATTAGGGAGTAAGATCATGTAATTATATAAGCAGACACATGAAACTATCTGATAAAAACCTGCAGTCATTCTAGGTAAAAATGTAAATTAAATAGGAATAGAAGAAAACTTCCCAAATGTGCCAAAGAACTAACTCCAAAGCAGAAAACTTCATATAAAATATGAAATATACCAAAATAACCATTACATATAAGACACAAATCAAGGATGCTTCTGTCATCTTGATTATTCTACGCTATTTATCATTTCTAGTGAGTCAAAGAAATGATATAAGGTGTACAAATACTAGAAAATGAACAGATGTATCATTGTTATTTATGGGTGATTTAATAGTAAATCAGGACAATTCAAATATTTTAAGAGAAAAATTTAAGTATTTAATGAGAACAGGTATAAAAATATCCTGGAGTTAGAAGGTGATAATGTAAAAATATCTATTTGTGCTGGGCAAAAGCTGCGTCATCTAGGCATGGAGGTGCACAGCGGTGATCGCAGTGCACTGGGAGGCAAAGGCAAGGGCAGCACTGATTTGAGCCCAACCTGAGCAACTTAGTGATTTAACAAAACCCGTTTCAAAATTAAAAACGTGCTGGGCTGTAGCTCAGCATGAAGAGTCTGTGCTCAACCCCCAACACTGATAAAAAAAGGTGATGAATAAAATATGGAGAAATAGTTGAACAAATATTATGTAAAGTAGTGATGCAAGATAATTAAATAACGGAACATAAGTACTGTATTGGCAGATGGGAGACTTAATATCACAATGATGTCAGCCCTTGCAGAATAACTGTGTAAACAATGCCTTTCCAACCATGGCCCTACTTTTTACAAATACACCTATCTGTGTATGCACACACAGCCACACAAAATGTATAATACACCAACTCTAAAGCACACATAGGAGCAAAGTGAGAATTGCCAAATGATGTCAAAGTGAATCTTACAAATGAAGAGTTAATGAAAGTTTGAACAAGAATATGATGTGAGGTTGAGAATCTTCATGTAATAAACACAGGCACAAGTGATTAACGCTGCCATCTCTGGGCTGTGATGATCAGTGGTCCTGTGTTCATCTTGTAGTAGATGATTTGCTTTCCGTAACACAATATGTCCATCAGTATAAAGAGGTACTTTTAAAAAATAATACTTAAAATTTTGATTATATTTATCAGTGATTTTTTAGTTTTAGTTATAAGCAAAGAATTCACTCTAAAATCTGTGTATAAGTCACTATGTAACAGTATCTTCAAAGATAATTAAGTGAACATCAAGAATGCTTGGGAATTCCTTTTTCCTTTAAAAGTAGTCCCTACATTATATTACTTGAGTAACTTTTTATTAGAAAGTAACTCCTAGTCTTGAACAGACATATGTCTCTCTAATACCAAATGCTCAGCAAGAATCTATCATTTTTATAACTGAGGATATTACAATAGACTTAACCTTTGTTCTTAGAGTTTACAGTCCATGTAGGTGGGGGCAGTACAAAATAGAAATATAGAAATAAAATATCAGCATTAAGTGCCATGAAGAAAATAAAATGGGTTAATAAGACAGAACAACTGTAAGGGGCCAACTTAGGTCTTTGGCAGTGAAAGCCCGTCTAAAATGGGAAGCTGAGACGCGTCAGTGAAGAGACAGGATCAGATGGCACAGTGCTTGGAGGAGTAATCTCCAGGCAGAGACCTCGAGGAAAGAATGTTTGCTGCCCCTCGAGGACATTAGGAATGAAAATCAAAGTAAAGGCCACTGAGCCAGATGTTGGTAATGGGAAAGCTCGAGGTGAGTGTGCCAGCAACAGTGAGAAAAATAACACAGTTTAAAATTTACATACAGCAGGAAACCGCTGGAATGTGTAAATCAGGGGATTATTGGGTCGCAGTTTTAATGATCATCTCGGGTGCTCTGTGGAGACCGCATTTCGTAGGAAGGGTATGTGTGGAAGAAAGACCATTGGAAGTGGAGCACAGCCATGGTCCAGGTCTAGAATGGACTCACGTGATTTAGACAGAGCTCTGGTGACAGTGGAAGTGAGGCAGGAAGAGGAAGAATTCAGGGTGACAGCGTATTTTGGGAGTGGAGCCAATGCCCCCTGCTGCTGTGTTCACTTTTGGCTATGGAAGTGCTTATCCTGAACAACTAGCTCGGGAGCATGGATAGGGGCGAGGGCAAAGCTTACAGCCAGTCGACTTGATTTTCTCTTCCCCAGTGGGATAGAATCAAGTTTATGTTGTCCTGACTGGGAATTCTCGGGAAACATAAAATCAGTTTTCTACCAAAGTCAGGTTGATGTCGTCAATTATTTTGATTGGAGATTCTGTGTGCGGAGCTGCATATCCTTACTCTGGGTCTCTCAACCGTCCCCATCGCTCTTCCTTGGTTAGTTCCAGTTTATCTTTCTTCTCTTTTTTGTTCTCCATTTGACAGAAAAGAATTTAACTGAAATATAATTCAATAACAATAAACCTCACATATTTGAAGTATATAGTTTTCTGGTTGCCACATAAACATTCAAGAAACTGTCATCAAAATCAAAGTATCAAATATTTCTAGGCCCTCACCCACCCAAAGTGTTTTCCGGCCTCTTGACTGCTCACTCTGTCCAAGCCCACGCTCACGCCACCAGTGATCACTCTTTTGTCACTGTTGATTAGTTCGCATCTCCTTGGACTTTCTGTGAATGAAGTCATGTAATGTGTGAGATTTCCTGGTCCCGCATTCCCCACAGGTCATGATGCCTTACAGACCTGTCCATGTGTGCACGTGTACCAATGCTCCTTTCTCTTACTGACTCCTGGCACTGGATGCATATATTACCATTAATCTGTTCACCTGTAGAGAAACCCTTGAATTTTTGCAACTTTTGGGTATTACAAATAAATGTATTATAGACATCCACATACAAGTTTTTGTAGGCATATATTTTCATTTATCTTGGATAAATATAAAGGAATAGAATGACTAGATTAAATCTTAGATCTTTGTTTCATTTTTAGGTTACTGTGAAATTGTTTAGCAAGATAGTTGGACCATTTACAGTCACATCAGCCATGCATGTGAATTCCATGAACACTTGTGAAGGGCAGACATCATTTTTAACGAAGGATGCTCTTCACTGAACACAATGTTACATATATTGTCTACAGAGCAAGGCAGTGTGGCTGGTTTTCCCGGGGCTGAGTACTCTTTGAAGGCCATGCCCTTTGCCGCCATGGGTACCACACACCTTTCAATGCAGCCTGAGGAAACAGAGGCGCATCTCAGTCACAGTGGTGTCTGCCTGTGTTGCACTGTCTAATGAAACACCCATAGCTATTCTCTTACAGTTTTGCTGATGAGTCATATCTTTTTATCCATACTTTAAGGCATGCACTGCACAAACATATTGTATTTAATATGCTTCCAAAGATAATTCACAGAGGCTTACCATGAGAGCCCCAAATACAATAAAATAGCTAAATTAAGTGCACTGAGGCCAGAACCAAGTGAGCAAGAGTGATGAGATTATATTGATAGGAAACATAGACTAAGGGAAATTCCTGAAAATGAGTTTCTTGATAGCTTAAGTAAAATGGATGCAGGAGGTTATATAGCTCTTAACACGTGCAGGAAAGCATATCAGATCTTTTGGAAACCTCATTTCTAACTCAGATTTTAGAGGAAGAAATTGAGACTCGGGAGGGTGGCTGAACCTTTCTCCTTCTCTTCCTTTTCCACCCTTCTCTTCCCTCCTTTTCTCCTTTTCTTCCTTCTTCCTCCCTTCCTTCCTTCCTTCCTTCCTTCCTTCCTTCCTTCCTTCCTTCCTTCCTTCCTTCCTTCCTTCCTTCTGAATTCAGATCTAAAGATCCCACTCATGTTAAGGGAAAGGAGTTTTGGGCAAGTGGGCACAGGTCTAATTATTCCGCTCAGTTACACATTGGTTTTTTAAGCACAGGTACAAACTTCAGGCTCCTGTCAGTGACAAAAACCAGCCTAAGATTTCTAAGATCAGAAAATAGTTCCTAAACATTCCTGTGAATTATCCTTTTTCCACTCATTTGTAACTCTTCCTGCCTATGCAGATTATGGTTTACCCATTTTTATCTTAGCCTGTTTTCTGCTGTCATCATTCTTCTATCTGCCTCTTTTTTGGTAGTTTGTTCTAGATTAGCACACAAAAGAAAACAGTGTGTATTCACATAAAAACGCATTGCAGCGAAAGACTCATTTCCTCCCTCAAAGTTTCCCCCTCACTTCGGCCACAGTTGTCCCACCACTCTTGCCACTTGCGGAGGCAGTTCTGCGCATCCTCTTCCGGAACATCTTTGTAAGGCGTGCTCACATACAGTGACCGCGGCTGCCGCGTGCCGCCCAGAGAAAAGCAGGGATAAAAGCGTTACAGTGCGTCCTCGGCCGTCTTATTCTCTGTATCTGGCACCACACGGCTTCTGGCTTCTCCCCAAGGCAAAAATGACTATGAAAGGTAAATGTTTTAAAGTGATTCAGGTTTCTAGAATAAGCACGTTCAAAGTGAGGGCAAAGATTTTGAGGGGGATTAGTGGTAGCAAGTCTTTTACTGTGTAAGATTTTTTAAAAACTTTAAACATTTCTATCACTTTGTTTTGAAGCCCTGCATTATTTTTGTTTTGTTTTTGTCTTTGTTGTTGTTGTTTTGTTATTGTTTTCTCTTCAAACATTAACCATAATTTTTCAATAGTCTTTCTCTTTCTTTCTCTCTTTCTTTCTTTCTTTCTTTCTTTCTTTCTTTCTTTCTTTCTTTCTTTCTTTC